>JAHWFP010242577.1:44150-60502 GCA_023313725.1 Lithobius niger
TGTTGTGCTTTACGTTTTAAATATATGACTGGTAAAGCACAACAGCACTTAAACAGATGCAATTTTCTCAATTGTACATTTGATTATTTCAATTAAAAATGATCAATTTTTATCCGTGTACATTTTAACAAGTGAAAATTCAATCATATAACCCCTTTTTTACGTCACACTTGACGTTTTTGTTTGTAATACTATATTGAATGATGTGCAGTAATAATTCATCTTGTAATAATTCGGCAACGGTATCATCTGTTTAACATTGTTAGGTATTGTTGGAAAGGGAACGAAATTTAGAACAATTCGTACGATAGGGCTTAATGTTTTTTATTAGCTAGTTTGGCTGTTATTTTAATTCAAATGTGATAATACCTATTGAAAATCACTTAATATTTACATTTTTGAGCTGTACCCCCTAACCTGTCGAAGCTCTGTTAATGTGTTATAGGATCGTATTTGTGGCTTACAAAATTATCTTTTCAACAAGCCATAGTAAATCGAAATTGGTCTGCTGGTTTCCGAGATACAGCTGTTGATATCAAATTCTATAGTGAATCTGTGACAACCATCTTTGATGACGTAATAAGGGCAAACCGGAAGTCATACATGTGGGCACTATATCCAAAAATAGTCCATATGCCACAGTAAAGCTATTCTAAAACTGTCATGTTTTTTTCAAAAGTGCACGATTCGCGTAAAATTTGGCTTAGGTATAAGTGATTGTACGACCTGCAAACGTAATTAATGCAGTTACGGGCGGGAGTTTAACATTAAATTTAAGCGTTAACTCTAACGATCCGATTCAGACATGGCCGGAAAACCGTCTTGTTTGTTCTCCGAGTTCGAGCCTGAAACAGATACTTGGGAGAAGTATTCTAATCGCATAAATTATTTCGAGCTAAAAAGGTAGACGATACCGAGAAGATTGACGTTTTGATGGCGTCGGTAGGAAAAACTATGTTTGACAGAATTCTTAACATTATTTCCCCTAAGGTTCCAAGTGATTTGACGTATGACGTTTTGGTCAAGACTATTCTAAATGATATGGAGCCATTACTGTCAGTCGTGTCGGAATGTGTCAAATTTTTTCATAGAACGCAAAAGATGGATGAAACGATTAACGAGTATATTTCAGCTTTAAAAGTGCTTACAAAACATTGTGATTTCGACAAAATCAAAGAAATTAACAATGAAATTATTAGGGACAAACTAGTCGGGGGGGAGGGGGTCCGTTCCGAACGCATACAAACGGAATTATTAAAGGAAATCCTAGACTTAAAAGCCACAATTGCTTTAGCATTGTCCTTAGAATCAGAAGAAGCTGATCAGTTGGAAATATGTTCAACTTCCAAGTCCGTTAATTTAGTTACTCAGAGAGCTAAACAGTTTAAGTTTCGTAACAAATCTGCTAATGATATCACTTGTTTTCGCTGCGGTCGTGTAGGACACGTCAAATCCCGGTGTAAGTTTAAAGACTACACTTGTGACCGTTGCCAGTGGCATAACTACAATGCTGCAGCACCTGCAGTCGCAGGGGGGCGCAGAGGAGTTGGGGGCGCATATGAAATGGAGAAAAATTCTACTATAAAACAAAACAATTACTGAAACAGTGTATTTAATATTTACATTAACTGTATTCAAAATATATTAATAATTTGAAGCATGTGTTCTAAATTTGGATAAACTGTAATTGTCATCTTACCTTTACAGTTAAACTAAATCTTTCAGATAACCTTTACGAATGTATAGAGTGGCACGCTGCAAGAATCATAACACGTTTAAAAAGTATAAGTTAATTACGTGTCTTAGCCAGATATTGTGGTTGACGTCGCACCATACGGATATGCTTGTTTCAATGAATTGTAAGAACATATTGCATGATTTGAATGGCTTGACCTTGACTGATCTGCTAACAAAACTAAGCCAACTTCTGTGAGTGAATGAATGCTTGATATAACTCGAATCATTATTATTAAAACTTAAGGCCGTTAAAAGTTAATTACGTGGTTCTCAGGAATGCAACCATGGGTTTTTTTTTCTTAGCGCATGAAATGTTTAAGCGATGGTAAAAAAAAAACTTTCCGATCATGCATCAACGCTCTAAGCAAACACTTCCTGGAGCTGATGACTTCGTGAGTTCAAGTTCCATTTAAATGATAGCTTTGAAACGAATCTAAGGGCTTTTAGGCGCGTCACAACTAAAAAATTGGATCTAAAGAAAAGAATTTTACCGAAGATGCAACACTTGCTCTCTCAACATGGTTTAACTTTGTCTTAAAACGTTGATATTATACTCCTCAACAAAATGTAAGCTTCTGGAGTTGTTTTCTTTGATAAAAAATAAAAGCCATCACTCACACCTGAAAAATCGTGAATAAAAAGTAAAAACAAAAACAAAAACACCGCGTGGCCGCGTTATTTTTTGTGGTACCACTCCTGAGAACCGTTTAATTAAATTTTAGCGGCCGAAAAGCTAGTGATAGAGACCATTTTGGAATTAAAAGTTAACTGCAAACTCCAACTACTCAATATATCCCCATATGTCGATCAGAGAAAGATTGGCCAGCCAGATAAAATGTCCCCTGAAAGAAAGCATATGTGAGAGAGAATTGGAAGACGCTTGTACGACAGTACATAACATGTAGAAGCGAGCTAGCACTTCGCCCATCAAGTTAGTTATAAATGGTTAGTTCATATTATTTTATTGGCGTTCAATGACATCGTATTGTTGGCGTCAACTGTTGTATTAAATCAAACATATATCACATTACCTGAGCGAAGGCTGGTGACTCCATCGGTTTTTTTAAGTGTTGAACACTGCATGCTGATGACGAGCCAAAATATCAGAAAGTTGGGGAAATCGTGTATATCTGCAGCCTTCAGCTGAATTTATGCAAAGATTAGATTTTTTTTAAAACTTTACAGTAATTGTAATAAATAGTTAAATACTAATGCTGTTCTTGTTGTAATATTCATAATTACCATTTTGATTTGTTTGTAACTATGGCTCACAAAGTTATTAAAACGTTGAGTTAATTAACAAGTAATAAAATAATAAATTAATAACATTAGTAATAAAATTTTAGTAGTTACTGAACATGTTAAAGAAACGGAAATTTGCTGTTGGTTGCATTGTGTTGCTTCATTTAAAGTGGCACTATCACCGATTGAAAATCGAATGAAAATTTCATGGCGCCATCTAGCTGCAGTGATATTGTTAACCTTTACAGCTTGCTCCCAGGTGCACGAGGACGTACCAAATTTTGACTCAAGTATTAAGGAGGTCGTGGCTTCTTTGTTTCGTTAAAAGAAATACCGTTGTGCGTTCCTTCGCTTGGTTTAAGCAACTGATAGATAGTACTAGATAGCGCTAGATGTTACCAGATTCTGCAGCCTTTCAATCGGTGATAGTGCCACTTTAGAACAATATGCCACTTTACATTATTGTTCCTTGCGCTTTCAGTAACTCTTGCTTCGGCAGAACGACAGTTTTCTAAACTAAAAATCATCAAGAATTACCTCAGGAGTACCATGTCGCAAGAGCGGTTCAAGGGGCTGCCAATATTAAGCGTAGAGTGTCACAAGCTAGGCAAATAAATTTAGATGAAGTAGTTAAGATATTTGTAGAAATAAAAGTTTGACTAAAAGAATTGTAAACACAACTACAAGTTGTAATGCAAGTTGTAAATGTGTAAGCAAAAATTAAATTAAAAAAATTAAATATTAAATTACTCGTGTTCAATTGTCATACGTTTTTTGTGAGTTCCTGAGTGGGGGGCACACACTGGAATTCTGCAGGGGGCGCAACATGACGTAGTTACGCCACTGGCCGTTGCCACACTCAAGGTCATCTTAAAGCTGTTTGTAGGAAGAGTAGTAGAAGCACTAAGCCAGAGTTATACACCTAAAACTAAAAGTAAGATAATATAGTTATAAGATAAAGGTGAACCGTATAGTCAAGTACACTGACAGCGAGGCAGATTCGGATAACAACTTAGTTCTAAATAAGTTCAGTAGCAGCACTGATAGCGATTCTAAGTCTGGTGAAGATTATATCATAGAAATAAACACTGTGGGAATAAGTAGCAACGACGACCAAAGTTCAATTCCCTTAATGCCTAATAGGCTAGTTGTTAACTCAATGAAAATCCATAAGTGGCACATTCCAGTTATTCTGAACGGAGTCGAGTTACTTATGGAACGCGATTCCGGGGCAGATGGAACAGTGATCTCCATGGACTGGTATAACAAATATTTTTCAAATGTACCGCTTCAAATTAGTCCTTACTCTATACACTCGTACACTGAGGGGGAAGAGAAAGCCATGTATACTGTTAACCTTAAAGTAACTTTAAATGGTCATACCGAGTATCTTGATACAATGGTTTCAAGGCAATGTAAGTCAGCCTTGTTTGGTAAGGATTTGTTGTCAGTTTTTCGGATTGATTACAATCCTTACTATGACCTACAAACAAGTTAAAAGTGTCAAAAAGGTTAAGATTAATCACCCAACTGTTAACACCAACGAGATTGAAGAAGACTTTCCGGAACTTTTTGGTCCTGGGTTTGGAAAGTTTAAAAATTACAAGGTTAAAATTCAGCTTAAAGCAGACGCAAAATTGGTTTACAGATGTGTGCATCCCGTCCCCCTTGCATTAAAAGGATGAGTTAACCAGGAAATCAGGTGCTTAGTGGGCTTGGGAATCCTGGAGGTTGTGGAAACATCAGAGTGGGCGACTCCGATCGTGGTAGTTCACAAAGCTAACGGAGAAATTAGAGTGGTCGGAAATTATAAGACCACTGTGAACCCACAGCATGAGGTCGACCACTATCCTGTCCCCACGGCCACAGAGTTATTTAGTGAATTGGCAGGGAGTGACACCTTTAGTCTTATCGACCTCAAGGACACATTCCTGCAAATTGAGCGAGATAAGGAGTCCCAAGCTGCCTTAACGATTAACACCCCACTAGGACTTTTCAGATGGCTCAGAGTGCCCTTAGACCTGGCCTCAAGTCCGGGAATTTTTCAGCAAGTTACTAGCAAAATTCCCAAATGACTGCCATTTTATGAAAACATTTGAGTTAGTGGAAAAGGTCAAAAACATGACGAATCGTTGAACCAGCTTTTGACAGCGCTTCAAGATGCGGGTGCTAAGTTGGGTATCGATAAGTGTAAGCTGTCGCGCCCTGAATTAAAATATCTGGGACACTGGATAAATGCTGAAGGTTTGCATATGTTGCCAGAGGTTATTGAAGCTCCCAACCCAACTAATATTCACGAGCTTCAAAGCTTTCTTCAGTTTGTAAACCACTGTTCCAAATACCTCTCCAACTTGGTTCACATTCTGGTCCCAGTCACTCGACTGTTAAGCCCTAAAGTTAAATGGGTTTGGGGGAAAGCGTGTGACCAAGCTATGGAGAAAGTTAAAGAAATTTTTATTAACTCAAACGTACTAGTTCATTATGATCCCAAAAAGAAACTGAAATTAGTCTGCGACGCAAGTCCCTATGGGGTAGGTTGTAGCCTGATGTATGTAATGCCTAATGGCGAATCTGGGCCTATCGCGTTTGCTTTGTGTAAGCTCACAAAAGCGGAGCAGGCCTATAGCCATTTTGATCGTGATGCATTGAGAGTGGCCTGGGGAGTTAAACACTTCCATGAGTATGTATATGGGCAGAAATTTATCTTGCAATCTGATCAAAAAGCCCTGTTATGGATTTACGGTCCTAAGAAAGGTATACCTCAAATGGCAGCAGCAAGGGTTCAGCAGTCCTTCTGAATGGGTATTCTTATGATTTTCAACATATACCAGGTAAAGAAAATGTAACTGTGGATGCATTGCCGTGACTCCCTCTCCCCAACGTTGAAGAGTTTGAGGAGGCGGAGGAGCAATACTACATTTTAGCATTAGAAGCTATTTTGAATTTGCCAGTTCAAATGAAATCCTGGTTTCAGAAAGTCGTAAGGACACAGTTCTGTGCAAAGTTTACAGATATGTTCACCATGGCTGGCCCAGTCGCTGTGATGATCCAGATTTGCAACCTTATATCATTAGATTCACTGAAATTACTGTAGAATCTAACACGCTGTTTTGGGGATTTCGAGTTATCGTTTCCAGCAGCCTTGCAAAGATAAATGCTTCGTGACCTTCACAGCTCACACCTTGGTATTGTAAAATTAAAAGGTTTAACGCGAGAGAAAATTTGGTGGCCGTCCATTGACGCTGCAATTGGAAAAAGTCAAGTCTTGCGCTAATTGCCAAGAATTTAAGGAGAATCAAACTCCTGATCCAAAACCCACCTGAGAACACCTTCTCAAACCAAACGCCAGATTCCACGCCGACTTTTGGGTCCCTTGGACAATTTCATGTTCTTATAATGGTCGATGCATTAGCAAAATTCCGTTCATACGTTAAATGAAAACAACTACTTCAGAAAAAGTCATAGAGATTTTGAATAGCCACATTGCTGAATATGGATTAATGGACTGTCTTGCGACAGACAATGGAGCTCAGTGGATGTCGACCCAATTCAAAAATTGGCTTAAGTCAAAAGGCATCCGACACCTAACAGGCCCTGCATTTCGCCACTGGTAAATGGGCTCGCAGAAGTTTATGTCACAAATTTCAAACGGGTCTATAAGGCTGCAAGTCGTGATAGTCTCAAAATTCAGGACAGTGTAAATGTGTATATTAAATCTTCTCGAATCACACTCAGTGCTACAACTCAAGCGACGTCAGCTAAATTATATTTCAATCGTATGTTTAAATCACGCTTAGATTTGCTATTTCCTGACCCTATTCCAAAGTTAAAAGCGGTCAGCACAAGCAAATTCAAAACACTCAACATCGTAAGTTGCACAAGTACCAAGTAAATACCTCTATTTGGTACCGTAACTTTAGCAAGACTTCCGATAAGCTATGGTTGCCTGGGACGATAAATAAAATACTGTCTCATGAAATTTATTATGTCCTAATTGAGGGAAATGTTCAGATTCGTAAGCACAGGGGACACTTACGTATATGTTTAGTTGAAGACACTGTAAATTCAAGCCAGCAGTTGTCAATCCCAGCGCAAAATTCATCAAGTTCAGTTCTGAATAAAAATCCCGTTAATCAGGAACAATGCTGTAAATTACAAAATAGGCATTCTTTGGGCGATAATGCACACGGAAAAGGAAGTCACGAGCTTGTGTTGACTAAAGCTAATAAAAGCTGCAATCCTGCTTTGTTGACGTCTAAGGCGACTCCTAATAAATCACCATTTAAAGTGGCACTATCACCGTTTGAAATGTGAACGAAAATACCATAGCGCCATCTAGCCACAGTGATATTGTTAACCTTTATAGCTCGCTCCCAGGTGCACGAAGACGAACCAAATTTTCACTAAATAATTAAGGATGTCGTGGCTTGTTTGTTTTGTTAAAAGAAGTGCCGTTATGCAGTTCTTCGCTTGGTGCGAGGAAGAGCTAGATAGTACTACACAGCGCTAGATGTTGTCAGATTCCGTCTGCTTTCAATCGGTGATAGTGCCACTTTAAGGAGTGAACAGCCGATATTGGGGATAACCAATCACCGAAGCCTGATTGTCACGTTCAACATCGATTGTTCCCCCATGCCGGCCTCAGTGGTTGAGTCTGTTGACGCAAATCCGATTCCGTTAGATCCACTTTGTTTCGAGATTCGAGCCCCCTCCCCTCTCCAACAGGGGAATTGGAGAAGCAGCAAGTGGTGAGTTGCCTGTAGCAACCAGTCAGAAGCGTGTTGGCAAACACAAAGCAATCGTATCACCAGTTCGTGAAACCGAAAGGCCAACAGTAGTTTCGGGTCGCCCCAAACAAGTCAGGAAGGCGCCCGATCGAATGAATTTATAATTACGCTAATAAATTAATACACAGCGTGGGCATGCTATAACCGTCATTAATTGTTTTGGTTACTCGTAACCCAACCGAGGGTTTTCTTCTAATTGTGCCCTGAATGGCAAAAATGTTGTGTACCAGTTGATCATGCCGGGAACAGACCTGGTCAAATTTAAATAGTGCCACGATGACAAATATGTGATAGTAAATTGTTGTATGTGCGGAAAATTGATTCCTCGTTTTTAATCATATATGTTTTCTGTTATTTTCTCGGGCCGAGAGTGTCGTCTGGAGTGCTGTGGGGCACCACAACAACACCATGCGACAAAAGCAAAAAAATCTCAAACTGCAAATTCCTGTTTGAAATCCAAATTCAAAAATATACACCAGCAGCTGTAAGATGTTTCCTTCGTGGTCTTAGCAATTCAGGAAAATGTACACCAAAATTCTATCAGGGCCCGATCGAAGAAAAATCAGATGCTAATATCAAGTGAATTAAAGGAAAAATTTCAGGAAGCTAAATCGTTTTCCGGCTTCCTTAATCCATTTTCACAAGTGTTTATTTAAAAAAAAATTTCCTTGAAGCTTTCGCAAATGCAGTTCTTTCTTTGAAAGCGCTCTCTTGCTTTAAAATCAATAAAACTAGTTGTGCCCCGACGTAACATACGCTGGTCTAGCCGATTCCCGCTGATTCAACTTGGCTCTAATAGTCAGCATTATTGAAGCAATAGTGTTTGTTTCTAATTGTTAGAGCGCACATCCGTTTCATTGTTGGCTGCTCACCCTTTTTCTTTGCTACCGTGGTAAGAAAGATCCCGCTCGCCCTCTTGCTTATTGTTGAAGCTTTGTTTGTTTAATCTGTATCCCTAACAATCCTTTTAGCTCTGCTACTGAGCTAAGTCTGCTCCTAAGCGAAATATATATATAGATAGATAGATACAACTTCATAAGGTTATACTATACTCAATAATAGAAATACATGCATATAAGAAAATAATCTATTCTTTTGTTACAGCTAGGCTAGATTTTTTTTGTACTGTGGTGTCGTTACTTGTGGCACCACGGTTTAGCATCACTCATATCCTACATGTTAAGGCATAACCTAGCTTAACCATTCTAACTAGCCTATAGGAGTGTCATACATTCTGTTTACCATATTGACCAAGTACTACTGCCATAATGACGTATTTTGTCACATGACGTGTAGAAAGTTATATAACTCAATGTTCTCAATAAACTGTGTCCACACTTTTGCTTGCCTACGACTGTGTAAGTCTAGTTACTTTGCTGGGGGTAGAACCCACGATGTCTCCAATCTTAAGATATTACAGCTGTCATACTCAGAAATGTAAAGTGTAATATTAAGCTATCACACGCCACATTTTAAACACTTTTCCCCATAGATGGAAACTGGCCAAGCTATTCTTTGGTCTGGCTGAGGGTAGAAGAATATGGTAGTGCCACTCTTTCTCTTACAACAGTAAACTTATGGACGAAAGAAGTACCTGCTTTCAAAGATTTACCGCCAGAGGGCGCTGTCCTCAAGTAACAGGAAACGCAAAGCATCATGAGGATCTAAACTATTTAGTGCCACTAAAACATATTGATCACGATAATTATACAACATTAATCGCTTAAAATATATCATAATTCAGATTAAGACATTAAAATAATATTAAGAAAGATCAGAACTGGCTGATCGTCAAGGGGTTTTATTTTTTTAAACCCAACACTCAATTTTAAAAGGTGTTATCGTTACGAGTGGAGCTGAGTCTAATGTATGGTTTTGTGTTCCAAGAACGTCCGTGAAGCGTGCTCATCAGCTGTTCAGGCTAAAGCGTCTTTCGTAGTTTACGTTTATTGTAACGAACTATATACGGTTTGAATCGAACACGGAATAAGTTCTTCAACTTCGAATGTTGCCTACGCATGATTATTTCGTCAATTTCCACAGATATTGTCGCTATTACCAAGGTAACCACGGCAACGATACTGCCATTTTTTATTTCAAGTTTGGTCTCCTACGAGAACCTGACAAGTGCTGCCTTCTGGTACCGTTGGTGGAAGCAGGTATTATTTTATAAAACGTTTTCAGAAAAGCGTCACTACCTACTTAATCTACCTTGGTCTGGCTCATGGCAAAAAATAGGCACTTCCGGTTTGAGAAATTCAGATCCAGATTTCATCACGTATATCTAAATTGGCATCTGTGCCAAATTTGGCGCTTTTCTCACTAAAATGCAGAAGTCATCCTGTTTTAGTGGCTTACCTACCCACTATCATGGGAAAAAGAATAGCTGAAGTTCTAGCCTATTGTTTCCACTTGAATTGCTTTCTTATTGGAATTTTTTTTTATCTGCCATAATTTCATCGGTATTCGTTCTGAAACGCCGAACAGCAGTGCTCTTCTAGCACATTTACATTATAAATCACCAGGATTTCCCACCCACATTTACTCGTAGCGCCATCTGAAAACTCTCGTGGCATAAGTAATGAGGTTGCTATGGTTGGTGTACGCTGGAGGGGAGGGCATTGTTGCTTCGACCAGCACTATGTTTCAAAAGGGAAGCCCATAGCATCATCATCATCGAAGCGCGCAGAATGGAAGTTAGCAGACCATTACTGAAAGTAATAGATCGAAGGACCATGCTGAGATTAAAAACGTTGTTAGTTGAAGTTTAATAAGCACAAACATGGCCGACAATAACAAAATCAGTTATTATACCTATTTTCTGTTTTATCGTGTTATTAGTAGCGTTCAAGATGATGAGAGTTGAGACTAAGCAATTGCACTGCTGGCAGTTATCAATATCGCACTTATGCACGCCAATCATAATGGCACTCTTCAGTGTCCCCAAACTTCCCCTCACACAGATTCATATGGAATGTTTAATCTATCCTACCCTGACAAACCCCACCCCCATCCCCCACAACCTACCACATTTCTTAATTTGCATGTTCTTTGTATTTGTTATTTGCATCAAGAATTTATGAGGTTGGTATCAAGAATTTATAGGGTTGGGGAGGAAAATTTGTGACAGACCCATACTGAAACATCATATATTATATAAGATCGCTAAATCGGCTTACGGTTAACCAACTTCCGTACATTGGTGCAACTTCCAGTCCACTGACAGAAATTCCAGAAAAGCAGTAATAAAAATGACACACTGTGAAAGTAGATGCAACGTTAAAGGTTGGTGTATTGGTTGAATTTAGGTATTAGGTTAACACTTTAACAGCAGTTAACAGGGCCGTAGCGAAGGGCTCTTGGTTGGGGGGGGGGGGGGGAGACTCTCATTTTGCCAGCTCATCTTATGATTTTGTCAACTGGTTTAAAAGGCTCTGGGGTCCGGCTGAAGCATTTTACGCTATTTTAGGGCTTGTTTCTGGCCTTCAGTCAACACAGAAGTAACAAATTGTCAAGCAAATTTTGGTGATTTTTTTATTCATTCTTTAGAATGGTAAGAAATGATAATGTGACCACCAAATTTTCGATGAAAACCCCCCCTTCGAGACCCTGAAAAAAAACTTGATTCCCCCACTCAAGGTCCAGGATGAATGTGCCCGATCCCCCCCCCAAAAAAAAAAATGCGCTTTTCGTATACCTATTGAGACTGTCTGCAGATGATTCTGGTAGCCAAGATTAGTGGTGTAGCCAAATTAAATATGTAGCGCTCTACAACAATAGTTGCTATTAGTTGTAAGGAAACGTGTCTCATTTTTAACGAAAAGAAATGTTGGGTTAAATATGTTCTATAAAATTTTCCTTACACCCATCTTTTGATGAGATTCATACAAGTATGATGAACACACTGTTTGCTTGTATGCCCACGTCCGTAACATAGTCAGCAACTGAAATACAGAAGAAGCCAAGAAACCAGGTGCCAAGGCTTTTCTACAAAGCCTTTGTAAAAACTATAATTGCAGTAATGGCACTAATAGCTTCAAAACCTTGCAAACACTCATAGAATGGGGGGTCTGGGGCTTGCCCCCAGAAGTTAAAACCGTGTTTCGAAATTTTGACGGCTGAAAGTGCCATTTTTGAGGTCCAAAAATGCCTTTTTCTTCCAGTTGGTCAGTGTGTTTTTTACCCTTTCTCCCTTTTGACGGGACCTCAAATATTTATATCTCCCCCCCTTGAGAGGGTCCAAAAACTTCATGACCCCCCCCCTCCATTTCCTCCGGCCTCCCCGGCGATAAATAATTACCAGTCCCTTAGAGTAATTTTTGCCCTCATTTCGTGGCCTTTGGGTCGCTTTTGTCCTTTAATATGGGTTCTTTTGAACTCTTATCGTCAAATTTTGGACCTTAGAAATTGTTTAAAATTTTTAACAAGTTTGATTTGGAAAATGTAGTTGTTTCTGCATTAGTACAAATTCAAATTTAGTGGCGATAAGTTAACAGAAAGAGGACTACAGAAAATCAAACAGCTAATTCCATTTTTCCAACTCTGTTTTGGATTCTGCCAACTGCATCCGGTTTTCATGAAGTACGGCTTTAGTTCACGTTTCTGTTTTGACTAAAACCAAGTCACTGATGGGCTGGCAGACGAACTAGTACATAAAATAGGCAACTCTGTATTAATTTTTGAGATTTTATTTGTTATCATAACTTCAAACGGCGATAACTTGGTAGAAGTCCCTACTACGTTTTGATTTATGCAGAGTTTGTTGGTGTTTCTGCTTTACCTAAGATACTTTTTAAATTCTGACTGTGATGTTGTGTTTTGGTATTTTAATATATCAGTAATTTTCTACCCCCCTAAAATACCAGTTACGAGTTGCTGCATCCTGAAACCCGTTCTGAGCGGAACTGTTTAACAGAAGAAGAACTATAGGAAGTAAAATAGTCAACTCAGTTTTTAGTTTTGCCAACTGTGCACGATTTTCGCGAAGTTAACTGTTATCACGACTTTAAACTCGGTGAGGATAAAGTTGTGTGCATTTTTTGTTTTTATTTCCTACATTAGCTATGATACTTTTAAGGTAATGGTGGTGACATAACAAATAAAACGACCAAGTCAATTTTAAATTTTGCCAACTATGCACATTTTCGCAGATTTATTTTTCCCTACGGCCAAGCTACGAGCTCACATACTCTTAGCGCCGGTGCACACTTGCGGTACCGCAATTGCGGTCGCCGCTGCGGTACCGCATTTGCAGTTTGGTTTACGTGCCATCTGTTGGGTATTGCACACGTACCTGCGTCGATGTTGCGTTACGCCTGCCGCTCGTGCAGTCGTTTTGCACCGCAATTTCCCCCGTCAACGCAGCGGTACCGCAGCGTTAAAAAAACGCAATTGCGTCTCTGAGTACCTTGGGTGACTTGAGCGGTGCACACGTCCGCCGTTTACCGCAAAAGCGTTGCCGAAAATGGTGTCCAATTTCGATGAAATAAACATGGAATTGTTTATTGGGGGAGCGTGGGGGAGTAAAGAATTATCCTGAAATATGAAATGTTGCTGCAGAAATGATTGAAGACTCATTGGCATGGTTCAAAGAACTTATCCGAATTTTTCAGTTAATCCGGAAAGGATTTATAACATTTTCTCCTGGTACGTCTTAAATTAGTACATCAATGTACCAAAATTCGTCGCATTGGTTTTAAAATAAATTTTTCAATCACGAGGTAGGCGAAAAAAGCAATATCGTCGCATTGGTTTCAAACTATAATGTTTTGTACACGAAGTTAGGGAACCGAACACGCACATACGCCACCGGAGCGGCACCGCAGCGTCAACGCGCGTTAATAAAACGCACGTGTGCATAGATTGGCTGCGTCGCCGCGCGTCCAAAAAACGCACGTGTGCATTGGCGCTTATTAATCCGGTGGTTATGAGGAGAGCTGCACGGAAGCAACCAAAAACGATCAGGGGCAACGTTTCAGTTACTCCCACGCCACACAGAAGTGTTGCGAAAACTGATAGAAAAAAGTATTTTAAACTGTATGTGTTTCTTGGATTGTTGGGGGGGGGGGGAAGCTCCTTCCATCCCCCCCTAGTAGCTACGGCCCTGGCAGTTAAAATATGTAAGATCGTTAAATCGGTTAGGTTACGTGACTGCAACTTCCGTACAATCGGTGCAACTTCCAGTCCGTCTTCCGGTTTACTCACAACCCATAAACCAGTAATAAAAATAGTCACGTTACCGTGACAGTAGTTAATACGTTTTAGTCCATTCAGGCTCATACGGTTGTTGTGTTGGTTGAATTTAGGTATTATAGTCTAGCGGCCAAGGGCAACAATCGAGCACTTCCGGAAAAAGGCATGAAATTTTGAGAACTTATTTTATAGATCAAGAACAACATTTTTGAATATGGTGCCCACTGAAGGCACTTCCGGTTTAGCGTCATGACGTCATCAAAGATGGCCGCCACATGATTTAACCCAAAAAATGTGTATCTCTGTAACCAATTAACCGATTTTAATATTGTGCAGCTCGTTGGAAAGATAAACTTATAACTAACCAAAAATGTCCTATGACACAATAACACAACTCGCACAGGTTAAGCGGTACAGCCTCTGGAACGCGATATTGTGTGAAATGTTGAAAAAACACGAAATATGACTATTTGAACCTGTATTAAGCTGTAGATTTTCTTTTCCTTGAACATTATCTGTATTTTATTTTAAACATCACGTTGTCATCGAAATGTATGAAGCCTAACTGGAAAACTGCGCATCCTCTTTTAAAATAATACAACAATGGAATGAGAAAGAATTTTAAAACTCAACTGTTTGTTGATCAGAATGTCACACCAGGTTGTCGCTGCTAGTCAAAACCCATACCAGAACCTGACAACTAGCCCGAAATGCACATGCTTAGGAATATCTGAAAGGTGGATATCTATTCTTGCCATCAATCCTAACTGAAATTGTTTAAAATAGACAGGGACTGATACACCCATGAAGAGGTAATGGCCTAGCGGCGAAATCGCATGGTAATTTTCGAATTGAAATGCTCTTGCAAGCCCTGTAATAGCCCGAAATAGACATGCTTAGAATTTTCTGAAAGGTGGGATCTATTCTTTCCATCAATGCTAATAATTTATTTAAATTAGACAGGGACTGTCGTACACCCATTTAAAGGTGAAGAGGTAATGGAGCAGCGGCGTAATCGTGCAGTGATTTTCGAATTTGAAATGCTCTTGCGAGCCCCGTAATAGCCCGAAATAGACATGCTTAGGATTTTCTGAAAGGTGGGGATACATTCTTTTCATTAATCCTAACCGAAGTTTCTTGGCTGAAATACAAATACAAATATGAGCATTACAATGGCACTTTGAAATTGAAACAAGCCACTACACCAATTACAGCTGCACCTTTAAACGGGCGTAGGACGGTCCCTATCTAAGCTAAACAATTTCGGTTAAGATAGGTGGAAAGAATAGATCCCCATCTTTCAGAATATCCTAAACATGTCCATTTTGGGTTATTAGAGGGCTCGTAAGAGCATTTTGAGTTTGAAAAGCAACATACGTTTTTGCCGCTATGCCGTTATCTCTTCACCTTTAAAAGGGCGTAGGACGGTCCCTATATAGGTTAAATAATTTCGGTTAAGATTGGTGGAAACAATAGATCCCCATCTTTCATAAAATCCTAATCATGTCCATTTAGGGGTATTAGAGGGCTAACAAGAGCATTTTTTGAACACGAAAATTACTACAACAACCAATTGAAAAAAAAGGAGAATTCGAGGAAATTAAGGGTGATACGCTTTAATACGATTTTGGGGTTCAAGGGTTGATTTTCTGTAAAAGATGTATATCACCTTTCCCGTCAAGAATTGTGTGCTGAACGTTTTTGCATAACGTTTTTGTCTGCATAACTATTTTTTTCCAGCTACCCTTCATGTGCATCCGTACCAAATTTAATTATTTCAGACAGTGAACAATTAACCCCATTAGCCAGTATACTATATTGAATGATGTGCAGTAATAATTCATCTTGTAATAATTCAGCAACGGTACCATCTGTTTTGTAATGTTCTATTCCAGTGACCATTTGACCAGAATAAACATTATTGTCTAGGATGGCATAAGGGCAAACAATTGTATAAAACACTAATCAAGTATAAAATAGGTAGGCTAAATAATAAGCAAACATCCAATTATACTGGGCCTTTAATCAACACTCCGCTGTACACAATATTGACCCCACATATGGCCAATTAAATCAGTGACAGATTATTATGATTTGATTGTATGATTACAATGATTCGACATGAGTCTAACGAATGGCATTACGGATTAAGTCGAGCGGTAAACCTAATCATTATTATATTCTCTGAGTTAAATTAAGGGAAACTCGGGTTAATTTAGTAGCATACGGATTGGTACTAATTAAGCATAAACACAATTAGCTATCGCTAATCAATCAGAATACTTAGCTCATTAACTGAAGCTTGAGTGCGGGCATGGGCCCACGGGTCGGCTGAGCGACGAAGCCTCGTCGCTAGCTCGGCACGGAAATCTGCCTGGCGTACTTCTGGATTGC
>JAHWFP010242577.1:60902-74862 GCA_023313725.1 Lithobius niger
ATGGCAAACTGTTTAACTTAGATTAATGCATGCTTCCGTAAAATCAGCGGTCACTAAGCGTTGCATAGCAAACTGTTTAACTTAGCATATGCCTGCTTACTTTAATTTTGAATATCTTGTTCAGAGCGATGTTGCATCGCTTATAAGGTGACTAGCACCGGAAGTCAAAACAAACTACATTTTTTTTTTCAATTAATGGGACAGATTCCATCGGACTTCCATGTCACTGAGTGACGGCGTAACTACAGCACTAGTTACCCTGGGCAAATCAATAATATGAGTTGGCCAGACTCCATCATTGATTTGCTAGGTTATAAGACTGCACTTACAACACTAAGTTCACGTGCGGTTGTTGCCAACCAGGAAACAGTAGCTTCCAGCATGCGGTAGATCTTTCAAGGTGTTCACTACGACCTGAATAAACGTGTGTAATCTGTTCCTTAGGAACTTATATGTGAGGCACTTCGAACTTAGTGTAACCGTCAATTTGAAGTTACGTCTGGATTCCAGATCTTAAGCGTACCTCACTTCTAATCAAGTTGGATTCACATAGCGAATCATATTACGTAATTAACGTTAATTGCGCTGTACCATAGGTAGCAGCAGTGTGATTCCACGTTAGCAACTTTACAATTTGTAAAAAGGAATGTTTTCCCAAACTAATAAATTTTACCATAGGTAACAGGAATATTTTCCAAAGAAATAAGCTTCACCATAGGTAATAGCAATGTGTTTTTTTTTTTTTTCGAATTGGTAGGTTTTTGCGATGAGCAACAGGAATGTTTTTCAAGTTAACTGCGCTTTACAATGAGTAAAAGGGAATGTTTTCCAAGTTAACTGCGCTTTACAATGAGTAAAAAGGAATGTTTTCCAAGCAATAAGTTAATATGTATTTCCCCATTAACTTAAGAAATTTCACATTTTGAAGTTTGCATAGCAAACGTCAACTAAATTTATGAGTGTCGTGGCAAGGAGGGGTGGGGTGCATAATTTACACAGATGTTTTCACCACAAGGCTAGGAATCACTTATCTCTTTATTCATTAATCCTGGATCATGATGGAATGATCCCTGTTTTATGATTCAGCCTCTTTTCTCCAATTGTCTGCCACCCTGACACTTTACCACAATTCACTGTATGTTGCATGATTTTCTGAAAATACACGAATTTGGACTACATCAGTTATGTTATATAACATATATAACATATATGTTATATATGTTATGTTATCAGTTATGTTAGTTATATGTTTAGTTTTATCTGAAAGCATGTCACAATTATTTACACTTTTGTATATCTTTCTGTGACCTTATACATGAATTAAATGATTTTATTTCATAGAATAATGTTTCAGATTTTTCTTTTCTTGATTTAAAGAAAGTTCTGTATTTTCCCACTATAGAGTGAGTTTGCTAAATTTAGCATCTTGGGTGGGTAGCAACTGTTGCCATGGTCAGGGGTGAGTCGTCCTGACCTATTTTGACCATCCCTTTCACTTGCTGATAGCTGCCCTTGAGCATAAACACTTTCTCTGCTGAGGAGAGGGGGGGGGGTCAATAACGAAAGTGGTCGGTGGGTTGAAAGGGTTGGGGGTACGGCTCTGGGCCATGCTGGCTTGATCTGACCTCAAAATGCGACCTGGTCGAGGCCATGTAAACAATAGCTGATGGTCACTATATGAGCAGAGGGGGTGAGCTAGGTCCCTAGGAAAAGAGACGGCCCCTTTTCGTGACGTCAAGCTTTAACTTTGCACCCATTGGTTTTGCCAATGTCCGTTTTTGGGTCACAATATTTCGGACTTGGGAAATTTTGGGGATTTTTCCCGCACACGAAGTTGTGTACTTCCACTCGACTGTTCTTTTCGTTTTCTGCTCTACCTAATTTCGCTTGCCATGGATCCCCCACATAAGAAACGCAGGACAACACCAAAAGAGGAGCGGAACGCGATGGGGAATCTGCCTCGGTACGTAAAGGACTTTTTTACGTCTGCTGTCCGTGAACTTGTTAATGTTCTCTATCTGCATGGACCATTATTTCCACTGTGAAAGGACTCCGTCCTTGTTTGATGAATGTCCCCACCGGACCGCCGACGAGGTGCCCTTTTCCCCAATTTTACCTAGTGAGGATCCGCTGGATTATGTGCTCCGGCTCTTCTCTATGGAGATAATCCTAGAGAATCCGAGGCAGAACATTTTGGTGGATGGCGCCCCTCCAGAGGAGACTCCATTGGCCCAACAGATGAGGTTAAGCGGGCATTTTCTCCAGTGTAGCCCTTTAACTGCCCGGCAGTGTACACTGCCGGTATTTAACGTATCCTCCGTTTTCCCGGGATACGGAAGAATTTTCTACCTATTTCTGGCGGGCGGTAAATGCGGAGAACACTTTCTTTATACAAATGAATTTGCACCGGGCAATAGCCCAATTTAACACCGCCGCCCGTCAGATGGGAGATGTTTCCGCCACTGAAGGACGTCTGGACGACATCTCTGCAATGTTGCACGACTATCTGCCGGAAGGTCTGCCGCCGCTCCCGGACCTTATCTGCATCGGACACGTACAAGATCCGGACGTCCCTCTCGTCTCCGATGCGGGGGCATCCGGCAGCGGCGTTCAGCAGTGCCGTCGCCCTGGCCTTTGCCGAGATGACTGTCCTGTTTGCCACAACGGACAATATGGTAAGAAATTTACTTATTTATTATGTTAATCAACTTTCATCATGTGATGTTAAATTTAACTTCTATTCACATGTTGGTTAGTAAATATTACGTTTGATTCACTGGAAGTGGAAATGATAATATCAAATTTGTTTATGCAAAACATTTCCCGTTAAACAACTTCCAGAAGCTTATTTAAATCTTTATCGCAATAATATGCGATTTAAGCTTAATTATTAACTGTAATGAGTCTTAAAAAAAAATCTAATGCGATATATGCATTTAAGAATACCTTATTGCTTCTTGAGCAAGAAAATATGTAGTTTTCGACAAGTACTTTTTTTTTTTTTCGAAAGTGTTTTAACTTTAATTTAATTCAATGGTTCTCAAAAGTAATCCTGAGTTACTTTAAAAAAAAATGATTATTGTGAAGTTTGCTTGGTATAGGCACTCTGAATTGTAGGCCTTTAGGTAAGTTACACTTTCATGAAATGGTATGAAATCAATTTCTATTTATTTATATGTTGTTTTGTTAACAACGTGGTGCTAATTTATTTAAAGCACTGAAATAGGAATTTCTACGAACTGGTTTTAAAATGAATGAAACTGCAATTTTCGTTTCATGATCCATTTCCTTATGGATGTGAAATGCAAATATTGCTTACTTATTAGTAATAATTTTTAATTTTATAATTCATGTCCTTATGGATGTAAAATTAAACCGTATAGCATAGCTATGAACAGTTCGTTCAACTTCCGTTTCATAATAGGTAGATAATTTTATGCCTTAAAATAATTAAAGTAGCATCTGCTTAGGACCTTCATTTTTTTTTCTTCTTAAATTTAAGAAATGAATGTCCTTAAATGCTGTTTATATCCTCTATTCGTGAAAGGGAATCCGTGCCATGTGGTGTTGTCGTTATTTATTTGTATAATAACTTTACTGTGGCTAGGTAGTCCGAACTAATTTTATGAAACTGGAATCCTATATAGCCTGTTATTTACTTATGTGGCACCGTTTCTGTTTCAAGAATAACATAGTAATCTAGAATAACTAGAGTGTGAGTGAAGTGCAAGTACTGAAAATATTCAGTAGGGGGGGGGGTGTGGGGGGGGTGGTGTTTAAAATCTTAATAAAATTTGTTTACCGTACAAGTTTGCATAGTACGTATAAGTTAAAATGATATAAACATTAACTTTGAATATCCGGTAACCATCCGGTAAAATATTGGGAATGTATGTTTACGAAATCCTTGGTTTTGAACATTTAGCTGCAATGAGCGCGGCAGCGCGAAGTAAGCGCTAAAGTGGGTTAGGCTCTCTGCGCGTAGGAAAATTAAATTTCCGCTGCGCGTTCGAACTCTAAATGATGATTTTAAGGAAAGGTAGTAACTTATAGTCTTAAGAAATTTGATATTCTGTTCTTTTATTCTTAATTTGGATTAAGTATTAAAATCTGTTGACTGGGGTGGGGGGGGGGGGGTAGCATCACTCACGAAGTTGTCATGCTGTTATAACAATTTATGTCGGGAAGGAACATGTTCCAGTTGTATTCAAATGCTTGAACATCCTATTCCCGTATACCATTTTACAGTGATTTCCCTCCATGTTGTTCTTATGAATGTGAGAGAATTCAAGGTAACAGCACGTATCGCCATATGCGAGAATGTATACTTGCATTGAACCAATTTACATGTCAATTTCACATGTATTCATAGTTTCATGAATTAGATTTTAATCTTTGTTGTTCAATTTTCTTTATTTAGATGATCCAGAAAGTGACAGCGGCGACGAGTAACGTCGTTGCCGTTGCCGTGTCTCGGCTGCCCGCTACCTTGTAAGCGGCGTAGTCGAGCACGACGTTGCCCGCCCTGAATTCAGGGGTGTATCTATTGTATATATTTATTTTATTATTTTATTTTTTCTTTATATTTCATTTGGTATGGTGAAGGGAAATGTCATGTTTTTATATGATCATAGATCTCTGAAAGTTCTTCCAAATTTAAAATTTCTTATTAATTTCTTAACTTTCTACATGAAATCTTAAATTTAGTCAAAATTAAATTTCCCTGTTCGTAAGGTTTCTTACGCATTTATCCTGACCAAATATTAAATTCATACTTCTTAAATCTGTGATCGTACAATATTTTGTATGTACTAATTTTGATCCTTTTATTTCAGGAAGTGTTTTATTTCATGTTTTGTACATAGTTTGTCATGTTTTGTACAAGACCATACTGTCTTGACTTATTATATATATTTTTTCTATTCATGTTGCAATGTTATTTCATTTATATACCAGAATCCTGGTGTTGTCCATGTGTTGTACATATTTATTTTGATTTCTACTTTGTTTTCAAAATTTTTAATTTTAATGTTCGTAACCGTGACTTACCGTAAAGATTTAAGTTTACGTCGAAATTGTTTTCTGTTACTAATATTTTCTTCAAATACAATTTTCTAGTCAAAATTACTAAATTCAATTTTCTTAAATTCCGACCATTTAAATAATTTCAATTTCTTGAATTTTCTTTCCTCTGATAAATTTATTTCAAATTTTCCTTCTACTGTAACTTATGGTTACGACATGGTTGTGATTTTACACTATTATTTTATGATTTTCCATGTCCTTATTGCAATTCTGTATTACATGTTTGTAAATAATTCCCTCTTAAATTTCAATTAACCTTATGTTAATTATTTCTATGATTTGCTATGTTTTCGTAAATAATTTCCATGTTCATTTTGGTCTTATTATGCTGTAAATATTTTACTGTTTTTATGTTTTGTTTATACGTGGTTACGTATACATATTTTTCCGTATTATTTGTTTGTACATATTTGCGTCTTATTTTATAAATGATAGTATTTACTTAAAACAATCTACGAGTTTCTGTCTCAAAAGTTATTTTACATCACATCCTGAAACATAATAGGCTTAGCTATTTTCATGTATTTATACGGTGTAAACGTGTTCAGTATCATGCACTGTGAGAATCGAAACTGCGTAGGTAACTGGTCTAACAATCATGCGTTGGTTTCGGAAAGGAACTTCCGTTTTTTTCTCACTAGGGTCCCCGCGTGCAGAGCGCGTGAACGCTCCTTCACGGTGACGCCATGTTTTCTTTGTTCTCCGTTGGATATGCAAAGAATTACTCATCCTCAACGTTTGCCTCTTCCAACTGCCGACGCAGCCCGATTTCTGGGGTAGTCGTACTGCTACGGGTATTATAACCATGCGTTCTTTGTTTATTTAGTTCGTAACCTATTTTACGGTATTTATTTTGTAAATAAGCGGCCGATTTTGGCTCAACGCGTTTGCGTTTCTTGGTTAGGCTCGTTTCTGAACCGCTAGCTGCATCGTCAGGCTCGGAAGGCGTAAACGTTGGTGGTTGAATCTCCGATAAATGGTCTGTCGGATCTTCCAAAAGTTTTGCTATGTACTGTTGTAATTTTATTTCAGCTTCCGTCAAGGTACCGTTAAGCTGTTCTGATAAATCCAAATCGGTAGGTCCGTTAAAAGGAACGGGTTGGTTATGTGTTCTTAGGAACCATGGTCTTAGATTGTTCACATGTGCGCGAACGACTTTTAATGGATCCAGAAAATGTACAATACGAAAGATAACATCATTAACAAATTCCATTACTCTGAAAGGACCTGTCCATGCTCGCAATAATTTCTGAGAAATTTGTTTAATTGGTAAAAAGAAGCGCAATAATACGTAATCATCGACCATATAATGGTACGGACGTGCGGTGTGATCATAAAAGTTTTGCTGTCTCTTAACTGCTTTCCAAGTATGCGCTCGAGCGACTTCGAATGCTGCTTGTAGTCTACTCTCTAGACGTACTATAGTGTCATCACCATCATAGCAGATTCGTGGTGGTTCGAGAGCTAATGCACTAGGCTGTCTAAATTCTGAACCATGATGTAAATAGTGTGAGCTAATTAGCGTGGTTGAATTAGAGCACGCATTTAGCGCTATCGTTACTAATTGAAGTTTATCTGTTTAATATTGAACAAATTTGACAATCTTGCCACAATAGCGTTGTTTATCTCACTCCCGTTGTCTTCACGCAGTTGCACTGGTGCTCCAAATCTAGCTATGAGGTGAGAAAACAACTTATTTGCTATTGTTTCTGCTTTCTTATCGGGGATTCTGACTGCAATTACGTAACGACTGAAGTCGTCAATTAACGTCATTATGTAGACGTTCCCGTGAACGCTTTTATTCAAAGGTCCAACGAGATCCAAGCTCCATGAATGACCTGGTATCTGTAGAGGTTGATAGGCTCTCAGCTTAGCCTTTAGTGGCTTGTTAGGTCTAACGTAAGCTTGACATATTTGACAAGTTTTAACGTAATGTGCAATATCGGCCATCATTTTAGGCCAATAGCAATATAATTCTATTAATTCTCTAGTTTTAGTGGCTCCGCGATGTCCGGCGCCAGGTGTGGAATGGTAATCCCGGATACAATATGTCCGTAGAGATTTTGGTATACACATCTGTGCTAGATTGTGCATACGACCTTTATTTGGGTCTGCTAGTCGAATTCTATATAGAATTCCGTCATAATCTTTATAAAAGATGTTTCGCTTGTTATGAGCGTCGATCAGATCTTCAGATGACTGATCTTTTAGTCGTTTAATTATTTGGCCTAAGAATGGATCGTTTCGCTGCTCCACCGCTAGGTGTTGTCGCGTCCAGTCAGGAAACTGACTGTCCAACACAGCGACTGGTATCTCTATACGAGATAGCGCGTCGGAAACCGCTAGAAGTCGGCCATACTTGTGACGTAAGATGAATTCATATTCCCTGAGTTGAAGTAAGATTCTTTCTAATTTGGGGGGGAGGGTGGAGGCACAATAAAGATAGCAAATTGCTAAATGATCAGTCGTTAAGAAAAACATCTTACCAAGTAAATAGCAGCGAAATGAATCTATACAATGTATAATCGCTAGAATTTCTCTTGTAGTGGTCGTTTCCTTCCGTTCCGCCTCAGTGAGGGTTCGGGAAGTGTAGGCTAACGGATAGTTTACACCTCCGTGATATTGACTTAAACAACCTCCGATCGCTACTCCGCTGGCGTCGGTTTCAAGAAAAAAGGGTTTAGAAAAATCTGGGTGCTTAAGCGTTGCAGCTTTTATCATAGCTCGCTTAAGTTCTTGAAATGCTCTTTCTTCATCTTCGCCCCACAGAAATTTACAGTTTTTCCGTGTTAGTCTGGATAGAATCTGTGACATTTCGGCGAATGAAGGAATGTGTCGCCTATAGAAATTTACCATACCCAAGAATGAACGGACTTGCTTAGGCGTCTTAGGCGTAGGATAATGTTGCATAGCTTTTGTTTTATTGCTATCGGGTTGTATCCCGTTTTCGTCTAGCACAAAGCCTAGGAATTTAACCTTTTTGCGTGCAAATTCGCACTTTTCAACGCTGAGTTTCAGTCCTGAACGAGCGACTAGTTCTAGAGCTCGATTCACATGACTGATGTGAGTTTTAAGATCTGGACTACTCAGAAGACAATCGTCAAGATAGACGGTACAATAGGCTCCTAGCACGTCTGCAAATATTTGTTGTGCACAAAATTGAAAGTGCGCAGGCGCAGTTTTAAGACCCATTGGGAGCCGGTTGAAGAAATAGGTCTTAGAATTAGCAGAGAAACACGTCTTAGGTTTAGCAGATTCCGCTAATTTAAGTTGATAAAATCCAAACTTAAAGTCTAAGCGTGTAAAATATTTAGCTCCGCTAAGGTGAGCCATGGTTTCTGTCACAGTGGGTATTGGAACACTTACACTTTCAACGACAGACTTCAAGCCGCGTAAGTCTACGACTACGCGATAACCAGTTGGCCTTCCCTTTATCATTAGACAAGGAGATAACCATCCTGATTTTCCTTCTTGAATTATTCCTACTCTCTGCATTTCGTCAACATATTTATCCAATAATTCACGTTGGTGGAATGGAACTCGGTATATTTTAGAACTTAACCGGTTGTGACTCGCCAGTATCTATAGAAACTTCGTACCCTTCATAACATCCTAAGTCAAACTCGTTCTTAGAAAATGAATCTTGATGAATTTTAAGCATATCTAGAAATTCTCCTGTTTCCTCCTTGTTTAAATCTGGAAACGTGAATTTATGTTTCAAAATTTCCCATTCCGCATCGAGTTCTGCCTTGGATTTTGGCTTGGAAGCGTCAGTTAGGCTACTAACTGGCACCTCTGATGAGCTTTCACTTGGTTTGGATTGATTTTGAGAAGTCTCGATGGGACTTGAGGTGGGCAAATTTGAATTTGACGAGGCCAAAAAAGCGTCATCCTCGTAGTCGATAATAGCTGTCGTGTACGTACCTATAATAGAACCCGCCTTTAGTTCTACGTCAAATCCATTAAGATTTATACACATAACTGGAATAATACCTGTGGGTGTTGTGCTAACAAGACTGTGAGCAAGATGTACAGGAAATTCGCCGTTTTCAGGTTGGAATACTCCTGTCTGTATTTCTGGATACGGAAAATGTAAACTTCCCGTTATCCTACTCTCACAATTTGATGGAATTATTTTGTCTCTTAACAAAGATACAGTAATATCTATTAAATGTTGTTTAGGTGTACAATTCCATGTAGATTTAGGATTATCATCGGTTTCTACATCTGTAGCTACGTTAAGTGTCGCTACGTAAATGTGATTGGGTTTATAAAATTCCCTGTTTATTATTTCCTTATTTTGGTTATAGGCTACATGAGCTAATGCTGGTGTAGATGACATTTGAAATTTTAAATCGCCTATAGTTAAGACGTTATCTGGGCAATTTAATGCTAATGAATTTGATTTATTTGACATGAAATCGTATCCTAATAGTACTGAAATGTTACCAAATGAACCATCAGGAACGATAATAAACTCTTGCTTTCTAGAAAATTCACACTTTTCTACAGTTGTTACTATTTTCCTATCAGTTTTAATCTGACGATTTCCGACCCCAACCAAGTTAACTGGTGTGGTCATCGGAATTAAATGGTATTTAACTCTAAAATCATTAAGCATGCGTTGTGCTGCTGTGTTCGTAATTAACGAAAGTGAAGAACCTGTGTCTAATAAACAGATTTCTGGCCTATTACCAACGTCAAACACTAAGTGTGGACGTGAATATTTAACCTTAGTTTTATTTAAAACGTTATCAGCGTTAGGCGCTGTTTGCTCCGAGTCGAGCGATGCATGCTTCTCGTTGCTGCTCCGACTCGAGGCTAGTATCAACCTCTGACGCTAGATGGTACAGCTTGTACCACCTATTGCCTGGTTGAGCGGAAATGCTCGTGAGCAAGTTTCCTCGCTCTCCCAACGATGAATGTTTCGCTGGTGACGTATTTGGGTCGGCAACATTCTTGCTGTCCCAAAACGTTAAACAGATTGTAGGCTCAAACGTTCCTACAACTGTTGGAATTCTAATTTTCCAATCTTTCTGCGTTGTTGGTGAAATACCAATAGATGTGCCCGAAGGCATGTTGACTCCGTCTTTATAAAATGAATCATTCGTATGTTTAAACTGAACTGTGTGTTCGTGACCTAATAAAGCAATAACTATCGGCTTTTTAGTATCGATGGGTTTAATTCGGAATGAAAATTTGTAGAATCTAAACCATCTTCGAATAGTGTTACCACTACTGAATCACAAGTTAAACCATATTTATCGTTAACTGCGTTTAAAGCATTTGTAAATTCATTTACAAGATTTTTGTTACTCTCTATAGCCCTTGCTACATATTTTGATGGAATTTTGCCAAAATATGACGCTAAACGAGTTAGTGCTAGCGTGCGATCTGGCAAAGCAAGTTTTTGCTGGTGTCATTCGACGTTTGAATACAACTTTAGCATTAATTTATTTGCAACGTCTTATGAAAATAATGAAACGCATTTTACGTTTAAAGAATGAGTATTATTTATCTCATTTGTTTGATTAACAGGAGTTTGAGCTTGAACTGAGCTGACGTGTGGATTTTGATCGTCATTACTGCTCTGTTTCGACTGATTTAAGTTTAGTTCTGAATCCCTGTTCATATTCAGACTACTAGCTCGTTTTTTGAATTGCAACTACTTTGACATTATTCATTGGGCTCATTTACGTCTGTAGCGTGTTGTGGAACACGGTTTTGGCTGTTGTTATTTTGCCTTTGCCGATTTTGGTTCTGATTTTGATTTTGATTTCTATTTTGGTTTTGGTTCTTCCCGTAATTGTTATTACCGGAATTCTGATTTTGTTGCCCATTATTGTAACCATTGTTACCGTTATTGCTAGCGTTAGTTTGGAATGCATATGGGTTATTTTTTCTGTTGAACTGGATAGAATCCCTGTTTTCAAAACCAGAAAAATAATTTCCGCGTTTACCACGGTTATTTCCCCTGTAACGGTTACCTCCGCGACCGTTTCTGTTGTTAAATTTATTTGTTGGAAAGCCTCCTTCTTGTTTAAATTTGTTCCAACGTTTTCGTACTGTATGTAAGTTTTCATCTTTTGTACGACATTCTCGTTTTATATGCCCTGGGGCTGAACCACGGTGGGAGATTTTACCTTGATTTACGTTAGTGTTAATTGCGCTAACTTTAGCTTCAACATTTTTAGGTTTAGCATTGTTAAGCTTAGTTATGCCTTTCTCTAAAGAATTTATTTTATCTAGCATTGTGCCAAAAGCTAAATTGTTAACTTCCGCATTAGAAAGTTGTTTAGTGCCTGATTGATCTGAATTACGATCATTTTCATCGCCTTGATATCCAGCTAAAACTGAACGTTCATAAATGGCTGAATTATACGTATCCCTGAACGTAGTATGCATTTGCGATGTTACATGAGTTTCAATTTCTCGTGGCATGGCGTGTAAAAATACTGAACGCATACCATCATCCTTAGCTTGCTGCTTAAAAGCCCGTTGTGCATCCGAATCGGAAGGTTTACCTCTCCAAAGTTGTGAAGCCATTTTCTCTAGCCTGGCAGCGAAAAGTTCGATAGTTTCTCCGTGCTTGAGTCGCGCCGTGTGGAACGACGTAGGTGTGACGATTTCACCTCCGCAACCAAATCTATCGACTAAAATTTCTTTAAAGCTGTCCCAATTTCGGGAAGTGGCTATATGCGGATTCATGGCTAAATAAATTGCAACTGGACCTGTACATTTACTACATGCAGCTGAAATTAGTTCTGAATTTTGTAGTGAAGGATCTAATGTTCACAAATTTTCGACCATTAATGCAAAAGCGAAAATGTCTAATGAGTCATCCCCTGCAAAAGGAAGGATAGCCTTTTTGGCTGCTCGTAATTCGGCCCAAAGTCTAGATTTAGTTTGTGAATCTCTAGTTTGAATAGTTTTTAACACTTCTAAATGATTATCAGTTACTGCTTTAAGATTATCGCTGTTTGATTGCAAGTATACTGCTAAAGTATGATCTAAAATCTTTTGAAGGCGCGAATCATCCATTGAATCACCCTGTCGTCCGCTACTATGATTAGGGGTTAAATTTAGTGGAGTTTGATTTCCATCTGAATTTCGGAAATTTATTACTACATTTGGAGTAATAGGAACATGGGAATGATTCGGCATTTGCGAATTTATAGGCACTTGAATATTAAGCGGCGTTTGAGCGCTTGTTTGCATTTGCAAGGTAGGCATAGTTGGTGTTAAGTTTGATGTTACCTGATTATGCTGTGGCGTTATTAAATTTAACGGCTCTGTTTGGGCTCTGATTTGCACGTTTGCTACGTGGCGATCTAGATCTAGTTCGATCTTTAGTTTTACCCTTATTTTGAGCTGAGTGATTAGCTGAGCGAGATTGAACTCGTTTAGGAGGAGGCAAATTTACTGCATCATCGATCTCGTCGATGGTATCAGAATACTCTGATTCTGTATCCGATTCATTTTGAGTAGTATTGGTATTGTCTAAATTATTAGTACTGACTGAAGCGTCTGTGAATTCCACAAAATCTTGGCGATTTGCTGGCCTTCTAATTTGTCTGCCTCTCGAAGAGACTTGAACTGTGCCTCTAGCACGATTACTTCTAGTTCTAGGCATTGTTTAACTAGATTTTACTAGATTTAACTAGATTATAAGCAAATATTTAAGCTTAAAGTAGATTTAAACTTAATTTGTAGCACAAGTCTTAAGTTTTAAGCACTTTGAAGATTTTGTAAAATTTTTTACAAATTTGCACCAAAATGATGATTTTTCCCTTTAAAATGGAAATTAAGGAAATTTTCCCAAATTATAACACGTGAAGTCGGCAATAATTTGACGGTGGTTATTTTAAGACCAACCACGATCAGTTTCACACAAAATTAGCACTGCAGTGACTAATAAACCAAATGCACTGAACTAAATTTAGGCCTATAAGTTTAACCCAAATTTAACCAAAATTTCCTCTTATTGTGGAAAATTCAAAGCAAATATACTTTAAATGCACACAAGATAATACACTTGAACATATTTCATAGAATTGAACATGTCAATCGACCATTTTCATGAACATTTGCAAGATACAAGCAAAACAACAATGTTATTTTTTCAACAAAGCTTAACCAGCGCTATTTTAGTAAATAGGCTACTAAATTTTCCGTACTTTTAACTGTTAAAATTCTGTTTACAAGTAAACCAACTATCGTTATTGACTATTGGGATAAAAAAATCAGACCCGAATGTCAACGCTAAATTTCAGCTTTTTAAGGACTGTAAAGCGCAGAAAATGGCAATATTTTCTATAAAATACAACTGAATGCTCTTAAATTATTAGTATTATTTTTTCTTTTCGGGCTAGTTGGGAGAATTGAATCACACTTATGACTCCATTGTAATGTTCTATTCCAGTGACCATTTGACCAGAATAAACATTATTGTCTAGGATGGCATAAGGGCAAACAATTGTATAAAACACTTATCAAGTATAAAATAGGTAGGCTAAATAATAAGCAAACATCCAATTATACTGGGCCTTTAATCAACACTCCGCTGTACACAATATTGACCCCACATATGGCCAATTAAATCAGTGACAGATTATTATGATTTGATTGTATGATTACAATGATTCGACATGAGTCTAACGAATGGCATTACGGATTAAGTCGAGCGGTAAACCTAACCATTATTATATTCTCTGAGTTAAATTAAGGGAAACTCGGGTTAATTTAGTAGCGTACGGATTGGTACTAATTAAGCATAAACACAATTAGCTATCGCTAATCAATCAGAATACTTAGCTCATTAACTGAAGTTGAGTGCGGCCATGGGCCCACGGGTCGGCTGAGCGGCGAAGCCCCG
>JAHWFP010242579.1:0-12718 GCA_023313725.1 Lithobius niger
TTTTTTTTTCGGCCGGGGGATTATGTTGCGAGTTTAATCCCGGATTTCGACGTTGGAATTTCACCACCCCAACAAGGTCACAACTGACGTCATTGTGAAATCTCCCAAGACCGAAGTCCACCTGACGTCAATTTGTAATATGCCATTGTCGAAATTTAATACTCAATTGTTAGTCGATAATCGATCTGATCAATTATTGTAACAAAACATAACACTGATTTGTCTGTACGTAATTCAATCAATTGTAACGCTCGAGCTCGTTTGATCATCCGCTGGGTGCTCCTAACAATTGGCTATTAACCTAAAATCCCATTCCGGCTCCAACTCTCCAACTCCCCGCATCAAAAGGTAATTTCGGCCCTAATATTAGAAATTTTCCCCAATTTCCCCTATCCCCAACTTAAACTCAAACTAGACCCATCCTGTTGCCAGCTCACTACTGCAACCCCGTTACTACTTACTTTTCCTGTCATCAACTTAACCAAATTTTCCCGAAACTTGTAAATCTAAATTTCCCCTAGTTAGCCTAATGCCGTTGACGTTCCATTTAAGGCCTTAAGCCTAGGTTAGTGTCGCCCAAGAATTTCAGGCGAGCCCGAGCACTCCATCGCTCTAATGTTAAATTAAAACCAACACCAAATCTGAACCACGACTACTAGCCTTAATCCATCCGCTTAAGTTAATTTGGAATTTCTGCAACCCCTAGACTACCACCACGGCACGTTTTAGAGCTTGTCCCTAAACTGTTAGGCCCTTTAACCCTACAGTTTATATGGTGCATCAATGCCGGTCAAGTTAGTGAAGCTATTGCAAAAGGCAACTTGGGAATTATGAAAACATGGAAGACAATTTGTCAAGATACAACTTCAGGAAAACCGAACAGCGTCTGGCTAGAAAAGAAGGCACAGCCGAAAAGTTTAATTCCGCCAGTTCAACTTTAGCGACAGAAGTAAGGTCAACACATTCAAGATTATCAACTAGTCATTTGCGTGAGCACGACATGTCAGCCTTACCAGTAACTTTGCCAGCTACAAGTGACTTACCGGGAACATCTACACCAATTGGAACTCCTTCCGAACAGGTCCCTGTAACCAGTAAGAATGCTGCAAGCCAGGCCAGACAACGATTTTTGGAACGAGGCTCAGGAAGATTACAAAAAACTTTCACTCATCCAATTCTGCGTAAGTCAAAGTCAACTATTTCTACGGAAATTCACGAAGATGTCAGCACGGACCAAATCCAATCTAATGTAAGAGACGCAGTAGTAAGTTGTCAAAAGAGTCGTAGAACCCGTCTCGAGTCATTTCAGGACCAAAATCTCGACGATAGTACCAATCCGTTCGAAGAATTCGCCTTGCTCGAGAAAACCTTGCCACCCAGACGTGAGAATCTTCTTACTAGACGTTCGGTTCCAGTTCAACCTTCAAAGAAGAATCCGTCGGCACCCAAGCTTCATTCCTCCAATCCAGTTTTAACTTGCCGGACTGTAGCAAGTCGCTCGTCTGCTGCAGGACCACTACTCGACCAGGAAGCGAAATTTCATCACCACAACGATTCCAGTTCCGAAGCCGTATCCGTTCAATCAAAAGTTACAGAAGAACGAATTGAGAAGAATTTGACAAAAACGCAGCGCCAGAGATGCCAAGATTGGGTTCGTGATGTAAGTAATAATACAGCCTACAGCTTAGATAAGTCACCAATTTTGTCTGACTCTAGGTTAGGTATTGATTCTAAAACTGGATAATTTAAAGTTACAAAGAGAAGAAATTAGAGATTATCTTTTAAACGAAAAGTTGAAATCATTTAAGCATTTTGAACAACGATTGGAGCATGATCAAACTGACACGTCAGCGTTTCAAAAGTTTAATTTTCCTTTAGAGTTTAGTGAAAACTTCGTAGAAAATGATACAGTTTTGAAAAACGTAGTTGAGCAGGTTGACTTACGTGAGGAGACAAATGTTAAAACTTTCCATTCAGCAAAAAAGAGTAGCAAAAAGGATAGTGCAAGTTCTAAGTCAAGTGTTTCTTTAAGCAAGCAATCCATTTGCCTTGAACTTAAAGCTGCTAATTTAGAATATACAAAATTGTTGAAAGAACTTATAGCGAAAATTGATTGCATGCCGAAAAATGCAGCCAAAGCAATAACTCCAAATAATATTGTTCACGAGGAAACCTTGGTCAAAGAACTTGTTACTCAGCCTTCATTTAAAAAAATCAGTGATCCGAAAGCAAACGTTCCGTTAACAGTAGAACGTTGCAATCAGAATTGAAAAATTATTTTTGTAACGTAGAGAACTCGCCAACTAATAGTAAACAAATAGGATCAACTGCTTTAGGTGAAAATAAATCTTGCACGACAAAATCAAAAGATTTTAGGTTAAAGTTTAAACCACTCGAATTACCAACATATTCGGGAAGTTTAAGCTCTACTTCAGCATGCAGTTATATTAAGGAATTGCAACGCTTAAAATTAGCTTGTGCCTATGACGATCAAGAATTTTTAACATGTTGCATACCGTACACTTTAAAAAACGAAGCTGCTGATTGGTTACAAGCCAAACAACCATTTGAAAATTTTCAGGAATTTTGTAGTAGCTTTTTAGCCTTTTTCCATCCTGAAACAAAAAATGAAAGGTTGGTCGAAACATTACGTAGATTAAAGCAGGGTGAAAATGAAAATTTTACGGCATTCTATGCAAAATGTGTTAAAATTTTAGATCAGTTGGATGATTCATGTACGTTTAAGGCAAAGCTATACATATTAAAGCAGAACCTCAACATGCGATTGAGACCATTTGTTGTGCATAAGGAATTTTCAACATTAACGGAATTTTTCAATCACTGTTGTGACATGGAATTGTTTTGTGCTGAAAGTGGTTCGCCCACTTCTGATACTACTGCTAATATTTCTGTGTGTAGAAATGTTGTTGAAACTAGCCAGATTGTAACGGGTGCAGCAGCTCCACGACCATCCTCGGGCGCTGCTTCTCCTCCTGCTAGTCCTATTTTCCGGAAAAAGTTCTGTACTTTCCATAATACTGCCAGTCATGATAATTCAGAATGTTATCACACTAAACTTCTTGCTGACACTTTCAAGCAGAATAGCGGAGGAATTAATAGTTTCTTAGCAAAACTTAACTCGAGTCAAATAACTGAACCGAAAACTGTATTAGATTCAGCCAGGGTCGCTTCTGATGCGACAAACAACTCAAAAACAAAGAGTTATAACCCGAAACAACGACAACAAGTGGCTTGCAACGTCTGTTTCAAAGTTGGGCACATTGGAGAACGTTGCTGGACTACCCATCCTGAGCTCAGAGCTGCATGGGTAGCTAGTAAATCGGCTAGTCAAAATGTCAGCCAAATGTCTTCTGCAACCAAAGGGTTAGATCCAACAGCCCCAGAGTTCCCAAAAGAATAGGACGCTCTTCTGTGGCTGGAGAGGCAGCGTCCGAACGACGTTCGCATTGGTACAGTTCCCAACCTGTGCCGAATGACCCAAACGACATTCCATGGGGGTCGCACTCTAATAAACCAAATAGACAAAAGGTGTTGTATAAAGAATTACCTGTTATTATTAACGGTCCCAACGAACCACAAGCTACTTCTTGTGGATATGTAGTCGTACGTATTGGTGATGACATTGCAGATTCGCTAATTGATGGAGGAAGTTCCCTGTCATTTATTGACGAGGAATTAAAGGAGGATTTAATTAATCTTGGCAATATTTTTCATAAAAAAGAATTCCGTGTGCGGATGGCTAACGGTCAATGGACAATTTGTGAAGGATTTGTAAATGTAAAATTCCAAATTAAAACTAAAACTTTCACTCACCCACTAATTTTACTGCCAAACGCCATTCAGCCTGTAATTTTAGGTTCAGATTTTTTAACTTATTCGGGCATGGTGCTAAATTATAAATCAAATTACTGGTACTGGGCACCTTATTCGGGGTACTCCTATGCCCTACGTAGGAACCCTTTTCGAGACCTTCCTCCACCTGTTGGCACAATATTAGCTAATGCAGAACTTCATCCCAGCGAGGAGGAGATCCGTGCGAAAGTTGATGCAATTGAAAGATTAACTTCCGAACAAAAAGAAGAATTATTTTGCTTGCTATTTTCTCACAGGCATGTTTTTTCAAAAAGAACTGGTCTATTTAAACATTGTCCACCAATGACAATTGACACTCGCGGAGCTCCTCCTGTCGCAAAACGCCCATACCCTTTAAGTACTTTAGGACGTAAAAAGGTCGACGAGCATATTGCTAACATGCTCGACCAAGGCATTATAGTTCCTGGGTTCAGTGAACATTGTGTCCCAGTGTTTCTTGCGCCCAGAAAAGACGGCAGAACACGTCTTGTCGCGAATTACACGTTTTTAAACGTTTCAGTGGCACGTGACCCTTTTCCATTGCCCCTAATTGATCACCTAATTGCTCAGTATCACCAGTGTAAATTTCGCAGCAATTTAGATATGACGGACGGGTATTGGCACGTTCCAATGGACCCTGAGAGTGGCAAAATTGCATCCTTCGTCACACATGACCGCCAATTCATTTGTAAACGTGCTCAGTACGGGCTCAAAAATAGCGGGGCGAATTTTTGCCGCGCAATGGCTCAAGCCATCGATCCAATCCGCCACCTAGGTTGGTAGGAATACGTGGACGACGCTGGATTACTTTCAAAGCAATGGAAAGAACACATGCTAGGGCTGGAGGCTGGCCTGAATATGATGGAAGCCGAAGGCTTATCTGGAAATTTTAAAAAATCGGAATTGTGCGTAAAAGAGCTACTTGTCTTGGGATATTTGGTAACTGACGACGGTGTCAAAGCTAACCCTGGTAAAATCAAAGCCTTACAGGCCTATCCGCGCCCAACTAGTGTGCACGAGGTAAGAAAGTTCATGGGCCTGGCGTCCTGGCTACGGCGTTTCGTCCATCGGTTCGCCGAAAGGACCAGCCCATTAACCGACTTGTTACGTGGTGACGGTCGAGACTTTCAGTGGGGTTCCCGTCAGGAAGAGGCATTCCAGGGCATTAAAAGTGCCTTACTGGATACCCCAACTCTAGCCCACCCTGACCCTACCCTGCCTTGGACCATAGTAGCGGACGCATCCGGCTCTGGGCTTGGTTGCATTTTGGCCCAGAAGTTACCCGATAGCGATCAATACGTCACAATTGACATGGCATCAAGAAAACTCTCGAAAAGTGAGCGTCTTTATACTACTTCTGATCGTGAGATGTTGGCATGCATTTTTGGGCTTAAGAAGTGGCGCCATCTAGTGGAAGGTGGTGACATCACAATTTCTACGGATCATTATCCTTTAATCTTAATGGACACGAAAAAGAACAACAGGGGGCGAATAGCTCGTTGGCTTGTCTTTTTGTCTTCTTTGGAGGCAAAACTCGTGTTCAGAAAAGGTTCAGAGAATTGTGCTGCGGACTCGCTTTCACGTTTGTACGAATCTGAGGCGGAAGCCGAGGAAGTGAAAGTGAGCTCTCCACTCACTGAAGTTAAAATTCCTGGCAGGGAATCTGTATACTTGTTTAACAATGATTGCTTTAACTGTAACATTGATGTAGAACAACTTACAATTCCCCGAATTGCCGAGGAAACTGCTAAAGACCCATACATGGCAACATTAACTTTAGCTTTGCAGGATAAACCCTGGAAAGCAAAGACGCTTGCAATTCAGAGGTTTGTTGATAAATTCTCGCAAAATTGTATTTACGAGGAAAGTTCTGGACTCATTTATCGAGAACTTGCTGAAGATCTAGAGGAATCATCAGATCTTAAGATTTTTGTGCCACGCTCTTTGCAGCGTCAAGTTTTGGAGTTGCACCATTCAACTCTTCCAGCGGGACATTTCGGGGCTCGAAAGACCCTGGGGCGCTTAAAACGTGCCTATTATTTCCCCAGAATGAGCAAGCTGGTCCAACGTTTTTGTAAAACATGCCTCTCGTGCCAACAGCACAAAGGCCGAGGCGCACAGAATGTTGCTAGGCTTGCCACCATTCCTTTACAGCAACCCTTCCACACGTTGCATCTTGATTGGAAGCAAAATCTTCCAATGACACGAAGTCCCAGCAAAAACAGAAACATCCTCGTAGTATCAGATCTTTTTTCATCATTTCTTATGGCTTTCCCGTGCCGAAAATTTGATGCTAAGAGCCTTGTTACCTTGCTAATTACCAGAGTATTTCCAATTTTCGGGCTCCCCCGTGTTTTGGTTTCTGATAATGCTGCAGGGTACACAGCGAGAATTACTAGCGAGATATACCGTAGGTTTGGTATAAAGCAGCGATTAACTACTTTGTACCATCCTGCGAGTAATTCGCCCGCAGAGCTTCAGTGTAAGAAATTGGGGCGACTGATCGCACAGTTCTGTAGCGAAAACCCCAGGGATTGGGATGAGAAATTGCCAATGTTTGTCATGAGCATTAACTCATCCGTTGATACCCGCACGGGTTTCACACCGGCCTATCTTAACTTCGGCCGAGAAATTGATATAGGCATTGAGCCTCCAGTCCCAGAAGCTCTCGAGCAACCCATACCCCTTTGGGCTGCTACACTTAGCAACAATTTACGTCGCGCAATAATGAAAGTCCGTAGGATACGACAGTCAGACAGACAATACGAATACGCCAAAATCAATGAAAAGGTACCAAAACCCCAGGAATTTAATGTTAACGACACTGTTTGGGTAAAATCTCATTTTCTATCCAAAAAACATGCTTTTTTTGCTACGAAATTGCAGAAACGATGGATAGGTCCATTTGTTATTGTGGAAAAGATTTCACCCTTAGTTTATAAGGTGAAAGAAGTTTCCACTGGTTTAGTCCAAAAAGGATACCAGCATGTAAATAATTTACGACCGGTCGTTAACGAGATTCCAGGAGAATTTGACTAATGAAAGTTTGTAACTTTTGGCTTTTAATAATTGGCTCGAATTGTCTTAATCTGAATTTGCGAAATTTTATTTTGTCATGTTTTGTCAATCTAAACACCTTGGGACTTGTACCTGTGCAACCTTTTATTTATACCTGGTTTAGACACTGGCACCTAAAATCGTTCATGTGCAGATGAATCCTTACAAAAATTTTCATTTTGTTTATTTTGTGTAGATTCATCACTTTCTGTTGATCAAAATTTGCATGAACCAATTTTCACTATAAAAAAAAAGCATGGAGGCCGATAAAAAATTAACCTGCGGTCATTTAAATCATGCTATTAGCTCCCAAACCACGAATTTTATGCCCTCCCAACTCTTCCCCAAGGCACTTGAGCGGTATCGTATTACTCAAAATAACGAGCCGGAAAATGAAGCAATCACTGTTTAATGCGGAACGGCCGAAAGGGTGGGGGAAGTCGCTGCTGGCAGTTGACACCGCCTCGACCAATCCGTCATTGCAGTCTGTGAATTCTTTCCAGCCATGAATAATTAAGTTCAAAATTACAATTGTCTTAAGCGTTAAATCGCGGATTTTAATGTTGCACTTTTTATTCATGTTAAACTCCTTAAGATTCAGGCAGATTTGCCATTCAAAACAATGATTGACTGCGTCAAATCGCGAATTTTCGTTTGGAATAGGTTAACTTGAATTTTCGGAATTTTGAGCTTGATATCGCCATATTGTGGCGGCAATTTTTTTTCCATGTAAAGCGTAGGTGATTTTAAAATATTACAAGTGCCGTGGTTCAGAAGCACCTACCGTAACAATTAGGTTCATACTTTAGAGTCCGTTAGATGCTTATTGGCGCCACATAGGGTTTACTAAAAATTCATCAACAGCATCCCCAACTAAAATAACTAAACCACTTTTTTTTCTTAATTTTATGTCCCGTTATTATTTTATGATTTGGGCGAATTCAATGATGCCTTGCGTTCGGGTTTGCAACTCCCAGCATCTCATTCGTATGCTCGGTTGCCACCGTCACCATCACGGTAAAGGAGGCCTATATTTAGGAGAAACCCGTGGCCCGCTCTGTGACAGGTCATGAAAGCTCTGTAAAGAGGTTGGTCAGCCTGATTGTCCGCGTTGGGAAATTAATCAGCACGTTAACCAACAAGGACCCAGTGCGATGGGCACGCTCTTGAGATGTTACGCAAAGTTGACAAGTGATAACCCTTGCTGAAAACAATTCCCACTTTTTCCCACAAAAAAAAAATTTGCAGCTTTCTGCAAAATTGGTAATCCTTCCTTATAAACTAAATGCACGCCAAAATTTGCATGCAGTTTTTACCCTTAACTCGTTAGATAGATTTTTCATATTTCGACAAACTACAATTCCCGATCAATTTACACTTTGCCGATTTTTCCTGTCATTGTCCACTTGATGGCCTAACTGCGTTTCGTGAGTAAGATTGAATAATACGCCTGACTTTCGTTACTTTGAAAGAAAATTTACCGATATAGGAATTTGTCAGCTTACGCTACTTATTTAATAAATGTATGTAACATTAGCATCATATTATTATCATGTTGTAATTTATATCTGAATAAGCCAATAATTCTTTGGTAAACCTCGACTACGGCTGCCTTTTCAGGCCGCTTCGCAAACCGCCTGTAGTCTCGGTTTACGCCATCAATATTACTGTATAAAATTTGCTCAAACACAATTCGACAACTTTTATTTTTGCTTTCACGACAAAAAAATCTTCTTGACGAGGCCATTATCATGTCATCCAACGACAACAATATCCCTGTCTACATCCAACAATAACCAGTTGCTCAACCATTTGTTTTATTTCATTTTGTAACATTGTAACGATTGTCAGTCAGTATTATTTTCCACCAAATCAATCTCCCTGAATCTCCACTCAAGATTTTTTCTTTTAGAAAAGGGAAAACAAACCATCGGCACTCACGCATATTATCCATGGCCAATTACCTTTGATTTAATGCGGCGTTACAGCCATTTTTATCTGTTTGCACTTTGCAACAGTCCCGTAAGAGGGAATCGTATGGAGAAAATAACCCCCTTGTAAATAGTACCCCATTTTAAAGATGAATTCTCAATGCGCTTGGGTAGTAAATTTAAATTCAAAACCTCACGGATGAAACACGAATTTTTTTTAACTGTTCTGTCCGGCGACCTTGATGTATTGAGATGCGTAAAATCTCACCTAAACATTTTACTAAATAAAATCAGGTCGACCATTTGAAATTTAATTTCTACCTATCACAAAAGCGCAGTTGGACATTACGCCTAGGTAATTTTTATTTTATTTTTAGGTGGAACTGGTGCACCTGGGCTTCTAATCATATTAATGTAATATACTATGTAAGATTATTTATGAATTGACACCAACATTGTTATTGTTCATTAGGTGTCCTTTATAACATAACCTATAATACTGGGTTATATTTTTCATTTTTGCGCCAGTACATCTCTTATTCAGTTTATCCTTAAAATTGTTTTTGGTGTCGAGTCTCATAATTGATGTATGTTTCTTTTCATGTCAAATTTACAACAACTCGATGGATGGAACCATCGAAATTTTTTTTTCGGCCGGGGGATTATGTTGCGAGTTTAATCCCGGATTTCGACGTTGGAATTTCACCACCCCAACAAGGTCACAACTGACGTCATTGTGAAATCTCCCAAGACCGAAGTCCACCTGACGTCAATTTGTAATATGCCATTGTCGAAATTTAATACTCAATTGTTAGTCGATAATCGATCTGATCAATTATTGTAACAAAACATAACACTGATTTGTCTGTACGTAATTCAATCAATTGTAACGCTCGAGCTCGTTTGATCATCCGCTGGGTGCTCCTAACAATTGGCTATTAACCTAAAATCCCATTCCGGCTCCAACTCTCCAACTCCCCGCATCAAAAGGTAATTTCGGCCCTAATATTAGAAATTTTCCCCAATTTCCCCTATCCCCAACTTAAACTCAAACTAGACCCATCCTGTTGCCAGCTCACTACTGCAACCCCGTTACTACTTACTTTTCCTGTCATCAACTTAACCAAATTTTCCCGAAACTTGTAAATCTAAATTTCCCCTAGTTAGCCTAATGCCGTTGACGTTCCATTTAAGGCCTTAAGCCTAGGTTAGTGTCGCCCAAGAATTTCAGGCGAGCCCGAGCACTCCATCGCTCTAATGTTAAATTAAAACCAACACCAAATCTGAACCACGACTACTAGCCTTAATCCATCCGCTTAAGTTAATTTGGAATTTCTGCAACCCCTAGACTACCACCACGGCACGTTTTAGAGCTTGTCCCTAAACTGTTAGGCCCTTTAACCCTACAGTTTATATGGTGCATCAATGCCGGTCAAGTTAGTGAAGCTATTGCAAAAGGCAACTTGGGAATTATGAAAACATGGAAGACAATTTGTCAAGATACAACTTCAGGAAAACCGAACAGCGTCTGGCTAGAAAAGAAGGCACAGCCGAAAAGTTTAATTCCGCCAGTTCAACTTTAGCGACAGAAGTAAGGTCAACACATTCAAGATTATCAACTAGTCATTTGCGTGAGCACGACATGTCAGCCTTACCAGTAACTTTGCCAGCTACAAGTGACTTACCGGGAACATCTACACCAATTGGAACTCCTTCCGAACAGGTCCCTGTAACCAGTAAGAATGCTGCAAGCCAGGCCAGACAACGATTTTTGGAACGAGGCTCAGGAAGATTACAAAAAACTTTCACTCATCCAATTCTGCGTAAGTCAAAGTCAACTATTTCTACGGAAATTCACGAAGATGTCAGCACGGACCAAATCCAATCTAATGTAAGAGACGCAGTAGTAAGTTGTCAAAAGAGTCGTAGAACCCGTCTCGAGTCATTTCAGGACCAAAATCTCGACGATAGTACCAATCCGTTCGAAGAATTCGCCTTGCTCGAGAAAACCTTGCCACCCAGACGTGAGAATCTTCTTACTAGACGTTCGGTTCCAGTTCAACCTTCAAAGAAGAATCCGTCGGCACCCAAGCTTCATTCCTCCAATCCAGTTTTAACTTGCCGGACTGTAGCAAGTCGCTCGTCTGCTGCAGGACCACTACTCGACCAGGAAGCGAAATTTCATCACCACAACGATTCCAGTTCCGAAGCCGTATCCGTTCAATCAAAAGTTACAGAAGAACGAATTGAGAAGAATTTGACAAAAACGCAGCGCCAGAGATGCCAAGATTGGGTTCGTGATGTAAGTAATAATACAGCCTACAGCTTAGATAAGTCACCAATTTTGTCTGACTCTAGGTTAGGTATTGATTCTAAAACTGGATAATTTAAAGTTACAAAGAGAAGAAATTAGAGATTATCTTTTAAACGAAAAGTTGAAATCATTTAAGCATTTTGAACAACGATTGGAGCATGATCAAACTGACACGTCAGCGTTTCAAAAGTTTAATTTTCCTTTAGAGTTTAGTGAAAACTTCGTAGAAAATGATACAGTTTTGAAAAACGTAGTTGAGCAGGTTGACTTACGTGAGGAGACAAATGTTAAAACTTTCCATTCAGCAAAAAAGAGTAGCAAAAAGGATAGTGCAAGTTCTAAGTCAAGTGTTTCTTTAAGCAAGCAATCCATTTGCCTTGAACTTAAAGCTGCTAATTTAGAATATACAAAATTGTTGAAAGAACTTATAGCGAAAATTGATTGCATGCCGAAAAATGCAGCCAAAGCAATAACTCCAAATAATATTGTTCACGAGGAAACCTTGGTCAAAGAACTTGTTACTCAGCCTTCATTTAAAAAAATCAGTGATCCGAAAGCAAACGTTCCGTTAACAGTAGAACGTTGCAATCAGAATTGAAAAATTATTTTTGTAACGTAGAGAACTCGCCAACTAATAGTAAACAAATAGGATCAACTGCTTTAGGTGAAAATAAATCTTGCACGACAAAATCAAAAGATTTTAGGTTAAAGTTTAAACCACTCGAATTACCAACATATTCGGGAAGTTTAAGCTCTACTTCAGCATGCAGTTATATTAAGGAATTGCAACGCTTAAAATTAGCTTGTGCCTATGACGATCAAGAATTTTTAACATGTTGCATACCGTACACTTTAAAAAACGAAGCTGCTGATTGGTTACAAGCCAAACAACCATTTGAAAATTTTCAGGAATTTTGTAGTAGCTTTTTAGCCTTTTTCCATCCTGAAACAAAAAATGAAAGGTTGGTCGAAACATTACGTAGATTAAAGCAGGGTGAAAATGAAAATTTTACGGCATTCTATGCAAAATGTGTTAAAATTTTAGATCAGTTGGATGATTCATGTACGTTTAAGGCAAAGCTATACATATTAAAGCAGAACCTCAACATGCGATTGAGACCATTTGTTGTGCATAAGGAATTTTCAACATTAACGGAATTTTTCAATCACTGTTGTGACATGGAATTGTTTTGTGCTGAAAGTGGTTCGCCCACTTCTGATACTACTGCTAATATTTCTGTGTGTAGAAATGTTGTTGAAACTAGCCAGATTGTAACGGGTGCAGCAGCTCCACGACCATCCTCGGGCGCTGCTTCTCCTCCTGCTAGTCCTATTTTCCGGAAAAAGTTCTGTACTTTCCATAATACTGCCAGTCATGATAATTCAGAATGTTATCACACTAAACTTCTTGCTGACACTTTCAAGCAGAATAGCGGAGGAATTAATAGTTTCTTAGCAAAACTTAACTCGAGTCAAATAACTGAACCGAAAACTGTATTAGATTCAGCCAGGGTCGCTTCTGATGCGACAAACAACTCAAAAA
>JAHWFP010242581.1:377-85009 GCA_023313725.1 Lithobius niger
ATTTGCAGATGACATGATTTTGATTTCTATAAATGAAAGTCATGAAGAAATGTTACAGGACTTACAACATGATTTCGATATATTAAATTGTTGGCTGGTAGAAAACGAAATGTACATAAGTAAAGAAAAAACTGTTTATTTGGAAATCACAGTACCAAAAATGAAATACGCGGAAAAATCAAAAATAATGCTGCACAGTGAAGAATGTGATTTTTTAAGGAATAATAATAGAACAGCAAATTGTATACAAAAATGTCAAACATTGGAGTCAGTTGAACAAACAAAATACTTGGGAGTGTTAATTGATAAACATTGGCACTTTAAATCACACATAAAAAAATTAATCAATAAACTCAGATCTATGTTGACAAAGATATTTCAGATCAGAAATATATTGAACAGAAAAAATAAAAAAATAATTTATTATGCATGGATTGAGAGTTTACTAAGAAATGGAATTGAAGTCTATGGGTTTGCATCTGAGTATTTAATTAATAAATTGCAAAGTCTACAACATAAAATTGTTAAAATGTTTTTTGGTAACAATGATACAAAAACAAGTGAAATTTTTAAAACAAATGAAATATTGACAATAAGGCAACTAAAAAATAATATAATTATAATAAATAATTATTTTGTTAATAATTTTAAGAATAGAAATTTTGAAAAACAAGCTCGGTTAAGGAAAAATGCAAACAGATACCAAATACCGCGTTGGAATAATACATATGGAACTAGAAATAAAAAATATTATATTCCTCAGGTCTTCAATGAATTGGATGAAAAATTATTACAATATGATTGCATTCAAAAATTAAAACCACATTTACAGAAATTTCTAACAACATGAAATAAAATAAGGCTTAATTATCTATTAAATGTAATATTAAATGGATTCAGTATGCGTAATTTTGTAAATATAATGTAACTATGTATATATGTATGTAATTATTTATTGAAAGATGTATGTGTATGTATTATTGCACTCACACAAGTTCTTTGAACTTCGAGTTGTTTAAATGCAATAAAATTATTAATATTATTATTATTATTATTATTATGGAGGACGCCAATTTCGTGAAATGCCGACAATCGAGGCAAATTAGGTCGTTTGTGACTAACATCGGCTGGACCAAACAACAACTGTGGAAGTATGAAGCTTCAGTGAACCGTTTGAGACATTCCGTGAGTCGTTTGAGTGATTAATAGTGAATTTACGTGCATTTTTTATCGCCGGTTCGTACAAAGCAAGCAAGCGAAAGCTACGGAAGTCTATTTGAAGCAACCTACTTTGTTTTATTTTTACAACGCGTGCCGAACAACTACGGAATCTTCTAACGGCCATCACACTTCTGATTTAATTATAGCACGATGTGGCGAGTGTGAAAACAAAATTGTGATTAATGAGGAAGAGTTTCTAATATGTGCTACATGCAATGGAAAGATTCACCATGACAAAAAGTGCTCGGGCCTTTCGGAATCTACAATTAGGAGAAAAGAAAAAAAAGCCTGGATCTGTGGAAGATGTAGAGTGACAAAGAACCGGAAACACTCTGAAAAAGAAGATGACCCGAATCACTCGGAGGATGACGAAGATCCGTCCCCAGCCCAAAGTTATGACACATTTTCGCGATTGGAAAGAAAAATTGATAAGCTTAAATTTGCAAATGATAAAATACTGGAATTACTCGAAGAACGCAAGAACAGATGTACCGCCATGGAAAACGAAAATAAAGACATCATAAAGAACAATGGAAAAGCGAGTTTAAAACTGGGACAAATTGATGATACACTTAAGAAAATCACAGAAGCCAATGACGAAATTCTTAAAAGTGTTGAATTCATAAACAAGAAATATGATGAAGTCATGTTAGGTCTAAAACAAGTTGAGGAGTTCAAAAAACAGGTGAACACAAGATTGGACAACTTGGAAAAAAAATACAACACCAACCTCAAACGATAATGATTTTTGTGGAAACAATGAGGATGAAAACTCCTCACAAGACATAACTGACATCAAGGAAACGATCAAGACTTTGAAACAATCGCAAGAAGAGAGTAATCAGTACAGCAGAAATAGAAATATAGAGATTTGCGGAGTGGAGACCGAACCTAAAGAAGATTTACGAGATACAATATACAGGATTGCTGAAGCTCTTGAACTTAAAGACTTTAACGATAATTGGATTGACAAGGCACATCGCCTCCCACCGAAACATAACAAGACTCCATCAATACTTATCCAATTACGAAGCCGTACTGCTAGAGATACATGGCTAAACAACAACAAAAAAAAGGGGCCTGATAAACAGTGACATTTTCGGAAATAATAACACAGACCGGATTTACATCAATGAATACCTTACACCATTCTATAAAGGCTTGCTGTGGAAATCAAAACAGGAACTTAGCCAACATTTCAAATATATCTGGTTTAAGGAGGGCAAAATTCAGGTAGAACAAGATGAAAAGGACAGAAAACCAAAATTTATAAAAAATGAGGAAGACCTGGCTACATTAATTAACAACGTGATAAATAAGAAGAAAAAAAATAAGAAGAGTACAAACTTATGTTGACACTTGCTGAAAATTATTCATAAAATTCAAGTTCGAAAAAGAAGAATTACAAGACAATTACATAAATACAATATGCGAAAATTTTGATGAACTGGATGAACATATAAACAGTGCCCCATCATATAATTTAAAATGTATACACACTAATATACGCAGCTGTAGACGCCACTGGGACTCCTGGTTGGCCGAATTTTATACAGCTAATATTAATTGGGACTTTATCGCCCTATCTGAAGTCAATATCACAGAAGAGGAATGTGACCATTACGTCATAAAAGGTTATACACAATTTGGAAATGGCAGAATCAACTGAAGAGGAGGGGGAGTGCTCATTTTCATTAATGAAAAAACGGTTGGCAAGGTATTCTTCAAGAAAGTAAAAATCGATGTAAATGAAGGAGTATCATGTACCTTTGAATTTAACGAGAATGTTTTTGAAATCCTCACAGTATATAAAAAACCTTCGGCTAGCAGACAAGCTTTTATTAAAAACTTAAAGAACACATTAATAGCGTTAAAAAGGATATTAATTTTATCCTTCTTGGTGATTTGAACTTAAATATTTTAGAGGGATATCAAGACTCAAATGAACTGCATGATATTGAGAAATTTAAAAACTGTATGGCAGCTCTTGGTTTAACTGCCCATATTAACTCACCAACCAGGGAAGAAGTTAAGAAAAATAAACTAGTCAGATCATGCATTGATTTAATTTATAGCAGATTAAATAAGTACCTTGGTAACTCATTCACTATAAAAATTAAAATAGCTGATCATTATTTTACTGCAATTCAAATTTTAAATGAGAAGAATGTAAAAATGTCTAAGGAATCCCAAAATGTTTACTTTCATAAACTAAATCATATTGGCATAATTTTACATTTAAAAAACCATGATTGGAAATATTTACAGTACATGAGAAACCCAAATGATATTTACAAAGAAATTGATGCTGTTGTCAGGAATATATATAAAATCAACACTGTAACACACAGAAAAGGAAAGAATAAAAAAAAGGGAAATACGTAAAGACATGAGTGGATGAATCATGATCTACTGGAACTCATCAATAAAAAAAATAAACTTTGGCATTCTATAGCTAAGCTTAAACAACCGAACATAAAACTAATTGAAGAATATAAAAGCCTTAAAAAAATGTTGCCAATCAAGTGAATAATGCTAAAACTAACTTTTATAAAACATACTTTGAATCAAATAAACATGATAGTAAAAATATTTGGGCAAAAATTAATGAAATTTGTGGGAAAAAAATAAAAAAGGAAATTTGGATGACCAAATAAAAAAAAATTTGAGGAGAATAATGAACAATCAATTTGTAAAAATTTTGAGGATTTTTTCATGAATGAGGTCCCTCAACTCAAATCTCTAAAATCGGCTGGCAGACATAAATTAACCATTATTAATAATTGTGAGAATAGACATAAAAAAAACCTGTTCTAATTCAATGCAGATTCTGAAACCAAATGAGAATGATATCATTAATATTATTAAAAACTTAAAACTAAAGAAATCGACTGGTCATGATGGCTTTTTATTAGAGAACTTTGCCAATAGCATGGACCAGACTGCTGAATTTATGAAAATTTTAATAGATGCCATCATTGACACTGAAACTTGGCCTGACGAACCTAAAAAACAGATAATTATACCAATTTATAAAAAAGGTGAAAAAAATATCTACAGTAATTATCGACCAATTGCTTTGCTTCCTGTTCTTAATAAAATTATTGAGAAATATTTTGTGAACTATATTCACAATTTTCTAAACAAATTTCAACTTTTAAATAAAAATCAGTTTGGATTTAGAAAGGGAATTGGAACTTTAAATGCACTTAATGTAATCAACAATGACATTTTGAATGCACTGAATAAAAGTAAACATGTAGGTGTTATTTAAATTGATCTAAAAAAAGGCTTTCGATACTATCGATAAGAAAATTTTGGACAATAAATTATCGAATATTGGCATTAGAGGAAAAATGCTTCACATTTTAGCAAATTATATGCATAATAGACAATGTGCAGTAAAAATTGCAGATTCTCAAAGTGATTGGAACATCGTTCAATACGGGGTTCCACAGGGATCAATTCTTGGTCCTCTACTCTTCATAATTTACATAAACGACTTGCTTAAAGAAAAATTTCATTGTAGAATTACCCTATATGCTTATGATATTCTTATGATTTCAATGAATAAGAAACAAGAAAAAATGATCTTAAATCTACAAAATGACTTTAATAATCTGAATTGTTATCTACATAACAATGAATTATTTATTAATAACGAGAAAACACATTTTTTGCATGTGGCGACCTCACATACTGAAAAGAAAAATTGTATAATTTACTCACACAATGAAAACTGTTTGAATAATCTCATTTGTAACAAATGCCCACAGATTAAGCAAGTTGCATCATTGCGTTACTTGGGAATCTTAATTGACGAAAATTGGAAATTTTATTCGCACATTGAAACTCTAAAGAAAAATGTACGTAAAATTATTCCTTCACTTTTCCTAATAAATAAAACTTTTAGCATCGAAATTAAAAAAATTCTATACGAGTCATGGATACTCTCTCAAGTACGTTATGCGTGTACCATTTTTGGATCAACAACTGAAAACTATATTGAAAGACTTCAGAAAACTCTAAATAAAGCAACTAAAGCTCTTTTTGGAAATTCACAAACCTCATCGACAAAAGACATATTAAAAAAATACAATCTTCTAAGCTTTAATAAATTGTTCAAATTGACATTGATTGTAAACTCCTATTATGACAATACTTATCAAAAGAAAACATACAGAGAGGGTCGAAACTTTTCCGCTTGGTTGCAAGTACCAACATGGAGAAATTCATATGGCAAAAGATGCCTGGAATTTACCATTCCAACAATCCTTAATGAGATACCCTTTGAAATTAGAAAGCAAATAAATAGAGGGAATATTAACAGGATTATAAAATATTGGCTTTTAACCTTGTTATAATACTATAATTGAAAACTACCATGTATGAATTCTCTGATTCATGAAAAAATGTACATATTTTGTTGTTATCTGTAAATATTTGATATTTCAGTGCACTTACAAGCCATGCTGGCTTCATGCGTATACATGCCTAATTGCTGTACCATACTATACTATATACTGAAATAAATTATTATTATATTATTATTATTATTATTATTATTATTATTATTATTATTATTATTATTTATTTATTTTATTTATTTTATTTTTTATTTATATATTTATTTAATTTTATTTATTTTATTTATTATTTATATAAATGAAATTCTAGAAGAAAATTACAGATGCAAAATAACACTCTATGCTGATGATATCTTAATGATCTTTATAAATAAGAAACAAGAAAATATGATTCGAAATTTACAGAATGATTTAATACTTTGAATCGATATCTTTATAACAATGAATTATTTATTAACAATGACAAAACAAATTTTATGCATGCATCAACCTCACATACCGAAAAACAAAATTCTGTAATACGCTCGCATAGAAAACTGTGCTAACTATAATACCTGCAAAAACTGCCTGCATATCAAATAAGTTGCAGCTATGCGATATCTAGGAATTATAATTGATGAAAACTGGAAACATTACTCTCACATTGAAATTTTAAAGAAAAATATACGTAAATTCATTCCCATGCTTTTCCTTGTAAATAAAACTTTTGGAATTGAAATTTAAAAAAATTCTGTATGAATCATGGATACTTTCAGAAGTGCGCTATTCCTGCACCATATACGGAACGACAACTGAAAATTACATTGAAAGGCTTCAAAAAACCTTAAACAAAGCAACTAAAGCTCTTTTTGATATACACCTAAACTATCGACAAGGGATATCTTAAAAAAATAAACTTCTAGATTTTAATAAATTGTTGAAATTAACATCAATTGTAAGCTGCCTTTTTGATAATACATACCAAAAAAGAACAGATAGAGAGGGTAGAAACCTTTCATCATGGCTAAAAATTCCATCATGGAGAAATTCATATGGCAGAAGGTGCAATGAATTCCTTGTGCCAACAATTCTTAATGAGGTACCTTTTGAAATTAGAAGAAATTTAAATAGAGCAAACATACGAAACAAAATTAAGGAATGGCTATTGAGTTAGACATTGGTAAAATATACTAACAGGATTAAGCAACTTTATCTATAATAAATGGGCTTGTGTACAAAATATAATGTTCAAATTTGATTTGAGAACCTCTATGTATTATTACTTTTCTGATTTTAATTCGGTGCACATACAAGCTATATTGGCTTCGTGTACGCATTTGTAATTTTGTTTGATGAATGTGTAATTACCATTACTGAATAAATTATTATTATTATTATTATTATTATTATTATTAACAACAACTAAAGAATTAATGACTGAACACAAAATCTTAACCTTTGTACAACTGTATAAGCATACTATTATTGTAAAATATTTCTTTGATAACACCTTCCAAACTAAAATTGAGCGCCCAATCCGAAATAATAAGGCTTGGTTAAAAACTCCATCGTGGATAAACTCTTACGGAAAAAGACATAACATATTTGTTATCCCACAAACCTTGAATGATTTACCGAGAGATCTTAGAACAAATCTGAATGTGAATAACATTAAAAAACTGGTTAAGAATTGGCTGTTAAATAACTAATTTTAAAAAAAGTGTATATTTCTTGTCAATATTTTTAATGTTTTGCTAATGAAATCATGTATTAAACTTAGACTTGTCAAACATTCAGTGCACTCACAAGCTTTATGCTTCGTGCCCCGATTTTTGTACAAAAAATGCTGAATAAATTATTATTATTATTATTATATATTATAATATTATTATTAATTTTTATTATTATTATTATTGCAAGATGGATGACGTGTGGAGGTTGCAGTAATGGTAAGGGTGGAAATTGTCAAATTGAGAAAGAAATGCAAGAGTAAGAGCTGAACTGAGCAGTAACAAGGACACATAAGATATCAGAGAAGAAATTGACATGGTTTTGAGCATTGATCTTATGCTGTTCAGTGCAAATTTAGTGACTTCTTTTGAGGCAGAACGATTGGAAATCTTGAAGAAAGGTGGAAGCCATACAAATTCCGAGTGTGTTCGTTTGGTGTTAGAAAAACAAAAAAGTTCGAGAATAGTGTAAAAAGTGCAATAAAAACTTAACCCAGACTCAAACTAAGTGAACCAGACTAAACCCAAGTACACTAAAAGACACCAAAGTGGACATTTTTCCCCTTTACTACGGTTTGTCCTGCACTGAAGTTTATATTTAGTGCCAGCAGATGAGAATAAAGATTTAAAAATATCACAAACCCATAAAAAATTCAAACTTAGAACTAACAATCATGTCAAGATGCCAAGGAAACTGTGACGGCAAATTAGGGAACCAAGGTGACTGGGTAACATGACACTTGCAATTTAAAATACTGTTACAAATATGCAGGCCTGAAACAAAACACCTGGAAGGCAATGAATGAAGAAAAAAAGGCCCAGTGGAAATGCAAACAAAAATGTAGACATACAAGAACACTGTCAGATTCAAATGAAAATATTGATGACATTGAAAAAAAAGAAGATAATAAAACAATATCAGACAAAGAAGAAGTTGTAGAAGAGGAGGAAGAGACTGAGCAGCAAAAAAAACAATACAGGAAAAGATTGGAAAGTAAAATTGATTTGCTTATTTAAAAAATTGACAAACAAGGTATGGAACTAGAAGACTTCAAAAAAACGATTGAATTTTTGAGTGAAGAACAAAAAGACTTAAAACAAGAAAATCAAGACTTGAAATAGAGAATATATGACATTGAAACGAAAATACAAGATTTGGAAAACACAGAGGTAAAATACAGTGTTATGGGAAAAAATGGGAGAAATACAAAAAAGTGTAACTGATAAAGAACAATACGATAGAAATAGAAATTTGGAAATCTGCGAGTTAGATTGGCTTGAGGATGAAAAAATTGAACAAGTGGTTGAAAATGTAGCTAGGAACTTTAACATACCCTATGATGGTAATGAAATAGAAATTGCACATAGAATTCCAAGCAGAAATAAGGAAAAACCAAATGTTCTGATTGTGCAGTTTAAACATAGAGAGAGTCAAAACAGATGGTTAGAACAGAAGAAAAGAATAGTTACGAATAATAACGTGTACAGAAATGGTAACAGAAAGCAGGTTTTCCTAAATGAAAATATGACACCTTACATGACGAAGCTTTTCTGGATGACAAAAAATTTTGCTGCTCAAAACGATTACAAATACGTTTGGTTTAAGAACGGAAAAATACTGATGAGAAAAAACTCTGACACACAGGAAGTCAAATCAGTACACGATGAAAATGATCTAATAGAAAAGGAAAATCCTTCGAATACGTAAATAAGGTTTTCAGAAATAAAGAACAAGTGAGACCACAAATTGCTGAAGATGTTATGAATCATGAAAATGTCAAATTGTTGCACATAAATGTTAGATCTTTAAGACTAAACTGGGATTTTATTGTACAAAAAATTCTGGAGATGAAGGTAAACTGGGACGTGATCGTACTAACAGAAATTAATATAAAAAACTACGAGGTTGACTATTATAATTTAAATGGATTCGATAAATTGGTAGTTACTAGAGAGAGTACATCTAGAGGAGAAGGTTTGATGTTTTTTGTTAAATCAAAATTTGTTGTAACCTATAATAATATTGATCAACATGAAAATAACATTATAGAAATTAAAATACGTCATGATAATATAAATAGAATTTATGATGTACAAATTGTGGTGACATATAGAAAACCTTCTTAAAATAAAAATGCTTTTAAAAACACTTTAAAAGAAATTTTAATGCAAAATGGTGAAAATAGTGTACAACAGATTCTTATTGGTGACATGAATATAGATATACTGGAAAACATTGATGACTATGATGATAATCACGATCAATTGTCCATAGACTATTACGAAAATATGTTAGCAGAATTAGGTTTAAAATGTCTTATAAACTCACCAACAAGGGAAGAATTTTCTTCAAAAAATAGAAAACAATTTTTGCAGACCTCATGTTTAGATCACATATACGTAAAAAGTAAAAATTGTAAATCCTAACTGAAAAAATTGCTGATCACTATTGGACAATGTGTTGGATATGGAACCAAAAAAGTGAAAAAAAAAGAAAACAAACAACAAACAATGAACTTAAAGATGACTTCTTTCTTAGGATGAACAATGACAAAATTGAAAAGGAATTAAATAAAATCAATTGGAATCTCTTGGAAGAATGTGATGATCCAGAAAAAATTTATGATGAAATTGTAAATAAGTTTCATAACATTTATTCAGAAAATACGAGAAAACAAAAAAGAAATTTTAATGAAAATACTAAAAATAAACAAATTAGAAAAGAATGGATCACAGAAGAATTAGTGGAGTGCATAAATAGAAAAAAACAGAATGTGGAATGAATTAAAATCTTTAAGATTAAAAAATGAAGATTCACTTGGAAAATACAAAAGGGAAAAAAATTATAGACTAGAAAATTAAAGAATGTAAAAAACAATTCTTTTAAAATAAAATAAATAATCTACAAAAAACTAAAAAATCAATATGGGAAGTTGTTGATGAATTAACTGAAAAAAATAATAAAAAACAAATTGATGAAGAAATTATAAAAGCTTTAATGGCGAATGTTTGGAAGGTGTTGTAAATGAATTTAATACAAATTTTTCAAATCAAGTGACATAATTAAGATCAATAAACAACTATGAACATGAAATATATAAAAAAGGTACCTTCTCAAAGGAAGTAACAAAAAAAAAGAATTAATAATGTGAAAGTAACAAAACTAACATGTACTTGGAAGAGGCAACTGAGAATGAAATAATACATATTATAACAGAATTAAATAACACTCATGCTACGGGTTTAGATAAAATAAAAACAACATATAAAAAAATCAAAAGAAAATACTGCAAAAGTGATATGTAAGTTAATAAATGCAATGATAAAACACGAAATTTGGCCAGAACAGTTCAAAACTCAAATCATAAAACCAGTACATAAAAAGGGAAATAAAAAGGATTTAAACAACTATCGGCCTATTGCTCTGTTGTCTGTCATTGATAAAATCTTGGAAAAATTGTTTGTTAACAAAAAAAAATTTAACATCGTCACAATTTGGATATAGAAAAAAATGGGCACAAATGATTAATTGTCGGAAATTAATGATCTTATAACAACAGGATTAAATGATGGAAAATATGTTAGAATTGTTTTAATAGATTTACAAAAGGCTTTTGATACGTTCAATAAGAAAATTTTATTAAGGAAATGTTATAATTTGGCTTAAGAGGAAAAATTTATAATTTAATAAAAAGCTATTTACAGGATAGAAAAACTGTTGTTCAAGTGAAAGACAAAATTAGCTACTCTATTTTAAGTAAATATGGAGTACCGCAAGGCTCAGTACTTGGCCCTCTTTTGTATTTAATTTACACCAATGATATTGCAGAAATTATAGAGAAAACCAACATTTTTATGTTTGCTGATGATACAGCGTTAATATCTATAAATAATAATTATTGTGAAGTGATAGAAAATTTGCAACATGACTTTAATGTAATAAATGATTACTACATAGAAAATGAACTATTTATAAGTAAAGAAAAAAACAATACAAAAGGATATTACTGTTCCTAAAATGAAAATAAAAATAAATAAATGGATTATAAAACATTATGGAAATTGCAAAAACTTAGGATATGGAAATCAATTTTTTCATTGTAGTGATAAATGTGTTAAATTAGAAAAAAACATACAATGAAATATTTAGGAATTGAAATTGATAAAAACTAGTCTTTTAAAATCATATAATAGAAACAATAAAAATATACCCAAAAGTCTATAAATTAAGAGAAATTTTAAATAAGAAACTGAAGAAAATAGTTTTGATGCATGGGTATCAAGTGTAATTAGATACGGTATTGAAATATATGGACATGCGTCAGAATACTTATTGGAAAGATTGCAGAAAATACAGAACAAATTGATACAAATTTTGTTTGGGAATAAAAATAATGAAGTACAAACAAAAACACTTTTAAAACAAAATAAAATTATGAAAATAAGACAAATTAAAACTTTGGTTATATTAATAAAATATATATTTTGATAATAGATTTAAAATAAGATCTTCCAGTTTAAGCAAAACAAGAACTATAAAAGATAGTTTTAAATTACCGGCTTGGAAAAACGTATATGGTAAAAGAAAACGAGAATATTTCATACCTAACATTTTTATGATATTCCAAAAATATTATTAACTTGTGTAAATAAACAACAATTTAAATTAAGAATACAAGACTATTTACTTAACAATTAAAAAAATATTAATATCTAAAGCTTTTATAAATAATGGTAAAATTGTTTACAATTTACTTCTGTTGTGTCTTGTTGAATTGTTGAATTGGCCAAATTTGTAATTATTACTCTTATATGTTTAAAAATCGATTACACTGTGATCCTCCACATGGGGAGAGAAAGTTGTACTATGGTGTGATTTATTATGTATTTATTATTATTTTTTATTTATTTATTTTTATTACTTTTATAAACTCACACAAACTGTTGTATAAACAGTTTCGAGGGTTACTACTGTAACTAATTGAAATAAAATTATTATTATTATTATTATGTTGAATTATATTATTGTATTATTATTATACAGATTCTGTATATAACTGAATAAATTATGATTTATTAAGGGGTGCAGATTCTGTATAGGTACCAAATAATGTGGCTGAATATTAGTGTCTCAGTTTTGGTAAACCAGCAACAACGATTATGCGTACTACAATCGACTCTAACGACTTTAAGCAATACTTCGGTCGTTACGGAGCAGATCCGTTTACATTGTCGTCCCCCTTTTCTTTGTTACCGTACCGACAGTAGCTAAAAAAAATAAACAGACAAAACAATTGTTTTGCCATGTTAGAAATCAAAACTCGGTAAATCACCCGTGGGGAGTTTTTAAAATTGTCACCATAAACCTTAGACCTGTAAATTTACTCAAGAAGGTAACCAACCGGATATTTCATTTTCTTTTCAGAAAATAAATGTGGCGCAGCATTTAAATTCTAATAAAAATTCGAGTTTTTTAGGAAGCGAGAATGGAATAAATAAAATCGGCGACTAATAGTGTACAGTCTTCTGACCAAAGGCCCCACATTATTCTAATTACGTACCTGTTTTGTTCCTAAGACAGGCGCCCTGGTACATGAGCTTGCATAGACTACATCGGATATAAGTTTATTCATTTGTGCAACACGGTGCGAAGAATTATTTTTTACCCGCCGTTTTAACTAGCTGCTAATGGAGGGAAGCCTATTCATCCAGTGTCGAGATTATTTTTAATGAATATCCCAAGAAGCAGAATATTTTCAGCCGGTCTGCTACAAACTTTTTGGAAACTAAAAACGATCTGCGGGTGGCAGGTAGATGGAATTTTGTATTGTGTTGAGTTAGGTCTATAACAAGTTTCTTGCGACGACCTTTGTCGAGACCGTTGTTTAGCTAAACAACCGGAAAACGACCAAACCTATCGTCATGACAATAGAACCATTCAAAAGCTCTCGAAAATATGGTTAAAATTGTGAAAAAGTGCAGGATAAATCGTACTCTGCCAGCTGTATTGCGACGTAGCTTCGCTCTGATTCTGCAAATCCTTAGGTTGTGTGCTACTATTTCATTGAGTTACGTTGAGAAAGATATGGGGAAGCAACTATATTTGTTTTTCTTATTTGACGGTTTTCTTAATTAATTATTGGATATAAAGGAAAAAACTGTGACGGTTCCGATGATGGTACAATGACGTTGCTATAGTAGTCTTAGACCGAAGAATAATTAAAAAAAGCCTGTCAGTTTTTTTTAAGAAAGGGGCTCGAGAAACTACCTTTTTTAAATGTAATAATGTTTATGGTACTGGTCGCCATCGAACTTCAATTCTTGATTAATGAAACATTCTTGGTAAACACTTTCCCTCCCCCACGAACGAAAGTGGACACTGTCCAATCTGTCCAACAATTCGTGTTGGCTGTTATGGCAACATTCCAATTATGAAAATTGTGTCATGTACTACATAAAAAAACATTTTTGTTTATGTGATTTTAATCGGCGCAAGTACCAGAATCATGTAACATATAGCTTGCATCGAGCTATTTAATAATTTCTCTCATTCACTCCGATATTCTGACCCAGACGTCCCCCTTCCCCTCTATTGAAACGTGCGATAGTTCCCGGTAATTGTAAATTAATGTCCTTTTGTTTCCCCTTGCGGCACCCGCTTGGGCAGACAAGTTAGACCATGGCTAATTTATTCATTTCAAGCAGAAACACATAATCTTCGCACATCTACAGTACAATAGACATTGCTTAACAGTTGCTTGCTTTCCTGTTCTTTTTTATGTAGTAAACTCGACAAATTTTCTTCATATGTTTTTCACCTGGGGGGAGGGGGGTGGACCGAGGTGTGTATTATTTGTAAAAATACGTTCCAAATCAATGCTGCACTTGATGCCATGTTACTTTTTACAAGATAGCGCTCGGTTGGCTCCACCAAAGTAAAATGTTTTAGTGGTATTTAACCAAAATCAAAACTCAAGGTAATGACATCATTCCAAGACCGCCAAGGTTAATCCTATTAGCCAAGTTAATCGCACATACTAGTTCGAAAGTTAAATGAAATGCTAGTAGCAATCTTCAGGTTTTCATTTAAATGTCCGAAGTATTATTCGGTGCGATTAATTGGATCAATCTTGGCGATCTTTCCCAGGTGGAATGATATCACTACCTTCAAGGGCCAATCTTTTTTGGAAACTTTGCGGTTTCAGGCGCGTGCGGTTTTTTCTACCAGTTTTTGGGCTGATATCATAACTTTCATAGGAAAAAAGGTTACACCGTCCTATCTTCATCTGTAACTTTTTTTTTCTGGAAGAATTTCATATCTGTAAATTTTCACGTTGATAATTTTTTAATTTACCAGTGCCAATTAGCCAAATTGATATGGCTTAGTTTATTGTACGAACATTCTTCACATGCGTCAATCCCAATTTTGCAGACACTGGCTCACTCAATCAGCTCACTAAATCAGGCTCATGTCCTTTAGTTGTTTTGTTTATCCTTGTACCTTTAAGAATTCGACAGCTACGCTTTTAGTTGCTTGCAGTTGATAAACACATGTTAATTAGGACTGTGAACATACAAAAAGTCAGCACACCATCTTGTATTCCGCTCTATCTCTCTTTTTGGAGATATTTCTTATTTCTTCGTTTATATTTAGTCATGCAGAAACCCCCGTTGAGAGAACGCGATGCATTTTATTTTTGGAAATTGTACAGAAGACCGGTGCGACTAAGCAGTCGCTGTAGCTGCTTCTTTAATTTAATCTCTGAACATTCCCGTTACATTTTCCACAATTTGAAATGTTTCCATCTTCAACATGCTAAAACACGTGTCTGCTTGTGAGCCATTTTTTATCAATCTTTCTTTAACAATCGGAATGTTACTTGGCGGCGACACACTAGCGTGTGTCTAGATATTAGCAACATCTAGGGGATACCGACTTTAGAAAATGTGTACACCGGATTTATGTGTGTTGTTTACTTTATTCAAACGGGATATTTCATCTACAAAACCGGATTTATTGGATTTAAATCCAAAATGAAAATAAGAATAAATCAAATATGTCCACTTTATGCTTACAGGCACGATTTGGTTGCCCAGTGCGAGTAGGGTAAAATACGATATTAAGTCAGCTATATACCGCCCACTTCCGGTCACGTGATAAAAGTGGGGGTAATGATGCACTTCCGGTCACCTGATGAAAAGTGGGGGTTAATGGCGTCCATCTAGAGGAGGGTGGAAAAGTGCTTTTTACTACCTTTTTTTCGTCGATCTGGAGGAGGGTGGGTTGCCACTCACCTGATAAAAGTCGGGGTAGGGTACAATACAATTCCCCCCACTTCCGGTCACCTGATAAAAGGGGGGTAATGATGCACTTCCGCTCGTCTGATGAAAAGTGGGGGGTAATGGCGTCCTTCATCAATCTGGAGGACTACCTTTTTTCCGGCTTTCATCGATCTGGAAGAGGGTTGCTACGATACCACTTCCGCTCACCATCCCGCATCACCTAGGGAAGAAAGGGATATGAAAAATTTTTTTCTTAATATAATAAAAGGAATGAAAAGTTTTCTTTCGAGAAAAAGAAAAATGAATTCAAAATCGTCGTTTACGTGTACGTATAGTGGAAACGTCTACGCAACTCGACAAAAATTGATCCATCATCTTCCCAACCACCGATCCGATCTTTGACCAGTTGTTTACTCTTCGAAAACTAGTTAAAAGATGTTGAAGGCGAAGTAACTTGCTAGTTGGTGAATACGCATCGAATTTATTTCCGCAAAATTGAATATCTCGATTCATCCCTAGCGCTCAGTTTACTGTATTGTCCGCTCAAATTTCTTATTACGACTTGCTGAGATCAACTGAATAATTGTAAATTTCAAATGTGTTTAGAAGCAGATTTTAGCAGGGATTCCAACACCTTGCGAGCCTATTTCTGGTCCCTCTATAGAGCTATTTACAACGAATCTGACGTGTCAGAAATCTTGGAAGATGCTTGCAAAAAGATACAACAGTCCGTCGAAACTTTCGAAGAAAAAGGTAGTAGTTGGCGCTTTTTGAAAGTTGGGGGTATAACCGTAAAAGTGGCAAAAATCGATCCTTTTTGCCCTAGTTCTTTCTTACCCTTGCCGAGAGCATTACGCAAGAAAAGAAAAGTTATAGTGAATGTAGAAAATTCTGACAAAAAATGCTTTCTGTATTCAGTCTTAGCCGCTAAAATGAAGTGCTACGAAACCGAGGTTAAATATTACAAACCATTTTTGAATATCGTAGACCATTCCATGTTGACGTTTCCCGTGAGTCTACGACAAATTGATTTTTTCGAACGAGTCAACAATTTATCCATTAACATAATTTCTTACAAGGGATCGATAGGATTACACCCGGTGAGAGTGAACAAAAATATGGAAGAAGAAGTAATTGACCTGTTACTAATAGCCGACGAAAAAGGAAATACTCATTACTGAGCCATCCTCGATATTGATAGGGTACTCCGATTTCGAGGTGTTGGTAGTAACAGGAAATTTTGACTGCCGTAACTGCTTCGCGGCCTTTGGTAAAGAACAATTCATGATGGAGCACACCAGTAAATGTGTGAGATTGAATAGGGCGGAAGTACTCACTTTCTTGCCACCCGGCGCCAACACGTTAAAATTCCTACACTACGATAGACGCAATTCTCATCCTTGGGTAATTTATGCAGATTTCGAATGTATGCTCAGACCCGTGCAAACTAGTAGCACCGATCCATCCTCGAGTTCGTCTACTAAAGTCAGTTTGCATTCGCCTACTAGTTTTGGCTACGTCGTTGTTGGTCAAGAAAATGAAATCGTGAGTAAAAAATTCTACCTCAGCGAGGACGCGGTGGATAAGTTTTACGAATGTATGAATAGCGAAATTAAAAAGTTTGCCACGATTATCTCACGACCGAAACATTTAATGATGACTGCCGACGATGAAATTTGGTTCTCGAAAACCGATACTTGTTACTACTGCAACAAAGTCATCGTCTCCTATAAAGTGAGAGATCACTGCACCTTCACGAGAAAGTTCAGAGGTGCTTCTCACGTAAAATGCAATCTGGAAGCTAGGACAATAAATACTATTCCGGTCGTCTTCCATAACTTGGAAGGCTACAATATGCATCTTCTGATTTCTGCGACGGAAAACTTCCCTTCTGGAGTAGACGTTCTTGCTAGAAACACCAAGTGTTTCATGAGTATGACCATTACGCAATACTTTTCCTTCGGTGAAATGGACCTTTCGGTAAGGTTGCGATTTTTAGACAGTTATAGTTTCCTATCTTCCTCGCTTGAAACTTTGGCTAAAAACCACAAGAAAGATCCACCCTTCCCCGTCTTAAAAACTGCTCTCGATTCTGTAGACTGGTTCGCGCCAGGAGTGAAAAAGGAAGAAATCTTGGATTTATTGACGCAAAAAGGCCACTACCCGTACGAGTACGTGCAGTCTATGGATGTGTTTGAAGACCAGGAATTACCTCCTAAAGCAGCGTTCTTCTCCTCTCTACGAGGCGAAGGCATCACCGACACGGAGTACGATCACGCAACGTCAGTTTGGAAGTTGCTGAAGGAGAAGGTTTTTAAAAATTACCATCTCGTATATCAGATGATTAACGTGTATCTTCTAGCCGACATATTTCAGACTTTCAGGGAAACTTGCTCGGTCAATGACGGCATAGATCCTTGCTACTACGTATCCACACCAGGGTTTAGTTGGGCAGCCGCGTTGAAAAAAACCAAAGCCGAACTAGAACTGTTTACACACGGAGGAAAGCATAACTTTATAACTTCCGGTATCAGAGGTGGAACAACTTTTGTGTCGAAAAATCGATCGCCAATAACACTCGATCGCCAATAACAAATATCTACCAGATACTTACGACGACAATTTACCTAGTCTGTATCTAGTAGATTTGGATGTCAACAACTTATACGGGCTAGCCATGACGGAATTCCTTCCCTACGATCGATTTAGCTGGCTGACGAGGAAAGAAATTCTCGAATTTCGCTTGGCGTCGGTCAAAAAAGATTTGGAGTACGGTTATATATTGGAAGTGGACTTGGACTATCCACCCGAGCTAAACAAAGATCACAACGATTATTCTTTAGCGCCGGAAAAGTTTAAAATAATGCCGAGACTCGTGTATCCCTTCATGAAAGAAATGGCAGGAAACAAGAAGATCCTTTCAACTTCCAAACTGACGACCAACTTGCTCCAGAAGAAAAACTACGTAGTTCATTACAGGAATTTACAATTCTACTTGAAGCACGGTTTAGTTTTGAAAGGTATCCGCAGAATTCTAAAATTTCGTCAGAAGCAATGGTAAAAATCCTACATAGACTTTAAAACCGAGAAGCGTCAACTAGCTACGACAACGTTCGAAAAAGACTTTTTTAAATTGAAAAATAATTCGGTATTCGGAAAAACCATGGAAAACAAATCGGGGCGTTTATCCGTTAAATTGACCACCGATCCAAAAAAATCAATCAAGTACAGCACTCTACCACACGCGGATTCCTTCAAAATCCTCAACGAAAATCTCGTACAGGTAAACTTGAAGCTTCGTAACGTCAAGTGCGACTTACCAACTTACTCCGGTTTCTGCATCCTCAAACTTTCCAAACTTACGATGTACGAATTTCATTACGAGTTCATGCGTCCAAAATACGGAGACCGCGCGCGTTTACTTTTCACAGACACCGACAGTCTGTTCTACGAGGTAGAGACTGACGATTTTTATCGGGATATGGAAAGTGAGCTAGATAGATTCGACACCAGCAATTACGATCCATCGCATCCTCTATACAGCGTTAAAAACAACTAGTCCTGGGGAAAATGAAAGATGAAACGGCGGGCATCCCGGTGAAAGAATTTGTAGGCTTGAAAGCAAAAATGTACTCGTTTTTAGTCGGGGAAGATAGCGTTAGAAAGGCTAAAGGGATTAGTAAAATGTTTATCCAAAAAAGTCTCTGCCACGAAGACTACAAAAAAGCGCTATTTTCGAAAAATCGTCGAAAGCCACATGGAGGAGCATTCAAAGTAAGGATCATCAGCTCGCCACGGTTGAAATTTCGAAATCATCCGTATCTCCCTACGACGATAAGAGATTCGTGTTGGAAGATGGAATACATACATTAGTGCACGGTCACTACAGAACCGGCATACCGCACGCTTTTGTAGATGACATAATCGATCCGATGGAGGATGAAGAAGCTGAAGAGCGTGCTTCGCTGGTAAAAGACAAGGAGGAATCAACCTATGAAATACCGAGACGAAGCGAAGAAGAAAAAATGGTGGCTAATAAGAGGAAAAGAGCCACTGCTTTTCGTAAAAAATGTGCAACAGAAACTACGGAAGAGAGAAAGGCTAGGTTGTGTAAAATGTCCGCCGCTTTTGCTAAGAAACGTGCGACAGAAACTGTCGAGCAGAGAAGAGATTGGCTGGAAAAAATGGCCGCTGGTAAAAGTAGAAGAAAATTGATGAAAAAAAAAATGCCGTACTAATAAGACACGGTCTTATTTAGACGAGTCAAAGGTTGCTAATGTTATCGGTCCAACTATTAAATTTTGAATTCCCTTCCACTTGACAAAGTAGAGCATTTTTCCATCTTTTCCTTTCTTCTTACGTAGTACTTTTTCTACTAAAAACAAGTCCGGAACGAATGTTTTTTGAATTTCCAGTTCGTAGAAACCCCCGAGAATAGGTTCGCCCGAATCGTCTTTTAAAAGGTAAGTTACCGGATCAGTTTTTGCACTTTGCGAATCGTGAAAACTTCGTTGGTAAAATTTTGGAGATATCCTTTATCGAAATTTTTTTTGACTTTAGAAATTCTGACTTTATCTCCTACGACATACATTGGTTTTCTAGACGGTCCTTTAGGTTTCACTCGTCTCAGCAACGGTTTGTGCCGCCTGGTTACTTCCCTCGGTTTCAACTTCATAGTAGAATGGACGGTGTCGTTGTACTGGGAAACTAACTCGTCGATAATATCTACCCATTTATAATTTCTCCGCCCGGTGAATCTTTTCCACATCCGAGTTTTCAGGGTTCTGTTGAATCGTTCTACCACGCTCGCCTTCATCTCCGAGTGCGTAGAGTACATGTTGATGTTGTGACGCTTAAGGAGTACTTTGAAGTTTTTATTGTAGAACTCGCTACCTAAATCGACCTGTAAATTTTTAGGGGGTGTCGCTCGTACTAGTATTTTCTCGAAAGCATCGGTAACGTCTATACCTGATTTAGATTTAAGGGGAATAGCCCATGCAAACTTGGACATGACGTTAATACAGGTTAATAGGTAGTTAAACCCTTTATTAAGTTTAGCGTACGGTATCATTTCCACCAAGTCAGCCTGCCATAGATCGTTTAGGCCCAGTACAATCACTTTCCGTCTCGGAAAATTTTTTCGCGCTGGCTTGTGAAGTTCTTTTACGAGTTGGTCCATTTTTTTTATTTCCCAGTCCGAATCTTAGTTTAGTTTTCATGATCTTCTTAACGATTGAAGCGGCTAGTTTCTCCCGCCACGTCAGGGAAGAATCATCTCTCACTCTTTCAGCTTTGGAAGCGAGAACTTCATCGGCGACGTGCCGATCTTTTAAATCCGAGCTGTCGGAGTAAGCTATGTCGTGTTCTTTGCACGCTTCGTCTAGCTGATTAATCCCAGGATCTCCTCGAGCAAATCGTTTTCCCAGTTTGGTTCCCGGACCGCAGTATTGGTAGCCGGGCAAATGCAGTTCTAGCGGTAACGTATCTATGATTTTATTTACGATTCCTTTCCCAGATTTGATAAAGGAAGCTCTTTTCGTTCCGCATACCTCGCAAAATACAACTTCCATTTGTCTGTTCTTTTTTGCGGTTATAATAACGGACGGCTCAGAGCCGTTAGCTGTGAGACACCTACATTTGACGCAGTACCTCATCTCGATAGTTCTTTTGTTTTATACGTATTTTTTTTTAATCTAAACCTAAATTTTGATAAGCCACCCTTTTCTCCCGCACAGTTATGATTTGTCTTTCCTGTATTTCCGATAAAATTTCGACCATTTCGTTTCTATGTCCGTCGTGACCGGCCGATGCAGACTCGTACAAAAGCCTGAGTCTCTTTATCAAGTCATTAGGATCATCGTAATATTTATAATCTACTTTGCTACCCGCCTTTTTAACCATGCCACCACCCTTTTTTTTAGAATTTTTCTTCATATCCTCCCAAATCTGACGAACCATCGTTACGTACTTGGTGCTACGATTAGATTTGGGTTTACGAGTTTTTGAATCGTTGTTGATAAAAATGGCGTCGGTATTTTGTAACATGTCCGCGTATGCTGCTTTAACTTCTGGCGAGTAGGATGATTCTTTCAACTCTTTAGAAACTAGCAAACTCCAAAGCCCACGTCTCCCCGTATACTGCTTCCCCCCGACCACTATATCATTTTCAAAAATTTTAACCACTTTATTCCACATGGTCAGCTCGCCTTTTTTCGAGTCGTACTGAAGTCCGAATACCGAATCTGTTTCCTTGGGATTTTCAAAAAATGTTTTCAAGAAATACGCAGCCGTTGGTCCGACAATCTGACCGGGTAACAAACTATCGAGGGACCGGAGAGTTGGCATGTGGGGAAGCTCCGGGGGGGGGGGGGGTATAAATACGTTTAGCTTGCACCACAGAATACGAGGGGGTAACTTTAGGGCCGGTGCTCATAGAGGAGTATTCAGCATCGGGAAAAATTTGCATTGTCGGAGGACTCGAATATTCGGCGAGACTAATACTGGGATTCTCACTAGGAGTAGTGACATCGGAAGGCGTCAACGATAAATCCGTTTCGTAGTCGTCAGTTTCTTCCTCTTCACTTTCTACCTCTTTATAAGCTTTAATCGGGGTAGTTTGCGTGGCTAGAGTGTTTTTAATTGGCTTAGTTTGTGTGGCTAGAGTGTTTTTAATCGGAACACCAAGCACCGGTGTCAGGGTGCTTACTATCGGTTTAAAAAAGTCTTGTAACGATTCTTCTTGCCCTCTCTCGCCCAAACGTCGATTTAGAAACTTTTTAGTCAAACGTCTTTTGAGTTTTGCGATTTCTCGTTTCGTTTCCATTCTTTTGTTTAATAGGTAAAAACGAACGTTTGTATCTCCCCTCGTTTAACGTTTTGTTAATTGATAAAAACCCGTAAGGCTTTTTCCAACACATTCTACACAACATTTTACAGTCTGAAAATTCCATTTCGGGGTCAACGTGATTTTCGTAAACGTGTTTCAAATTTAACTCATCCACGGGGAAAAGAATTAATAAATTTGCATTGTCTCTGACCACTTGTTTAGGAATTCTCGTGTATGACTGACTACAATAAAAAACGTCGGCGTTTGAATGACGTCCTTGAGCGACATAACGTTCGATGTTTTTTTGTTTGTCCAAAAGGCAATCGTCAAAAAGAATCAGGTTTCGAAAATTTGGGTCAAGTTCTTCGGGCAGAATTAAATCAATTTGTGAATCGTGAAAAAATGCTACGTTCTGTCCAATTTTTTCCTCAATTTCGGTAAATACAGAATGCAAAGCTTTGTACTTTGGTTGACGTAAAGTTTTACTGTAAATATATAATCGATCGTAGTCAAGCCATCTTTCGTTACAGATGAAATTAAACAGCAAGTTAGTTTTTCCACAATTCGCGGGGCCTATAATTAGACATCTGATATTCGAAGGTAGGAACAGATGATTTTTAGGCTCTTTCTTTGGTACGAAAAAGTCGTAATTTTTAATATCCATCGCGTTTTTTTTATTTATGCTTTTTTGTTGTTTACGGAGATACCAAACCCGGGATCTTCCTCGGTAAATTTCTCGGAAGTATCGGAATGAACTACTCTAAAATCTAAGTTGCACCATAATTTCACATTGCTGGGAGACTCGTCGGTGACGTACACCGCGGTAATTTTCCCAGTGACTTCCGTCAGATTTAAAGCGTTGAAAGATGGCAAGTTAAACCACGGTTTGTCAATAACATTTTTATTAAGTTTTCCTTTAGTTTTGTGAATATTCTCGTACACCCAAGTTCTAAGACAGAGTGGTTTGTCTCCGTTACCCTCGTGAGCCTTTTCGTAAGTGGAGTAACAGGAAGAAGCCGAATGAATAGAATTGGGATAATTGAACGTAGTTAAAGACACGGGTTTTTGATCGTCAAAATCGATATCTAGTTTCGTACAGATGTACCATTTAAGATTTTTCAACAGTTTTTGAGTTTCCGGGTCGCTAGGTGAAATCCACCCTTTATATATTGATTTTTCGTCCGAAACGGGAGTCCCCGAACCCTTTAAATCCTTAAATTGTACGAAAGGAGACAAGGAAAACTTTACACCATTATTAATCTTTGTACCATTCTCGATTTTAACTTTCAGCAAGTTTTTTTGCAAGAGATTGGAAAGATTCGTTTGCCAGGATGGTTGAGATTTACAGTTATTCCTTTTATTATATATATAAAATATAAGTTTAAAAAAGGATGTCGGTCAACAAATTTGGACAAACGTTGAAAAGAGGGAGAGAGAATGATTCGATCGGAGTCGGTCCGAGAGGTGAGCCAGGACTAGGATATGTTTTAACTCCTGAAAACAACTACGATATGCAAAGCAAGCGGTTAACTAAAGTAGGAGCCGCTATCGAACCCGAAGACACCATCAATTATTCTCAGATCGGTACTCTGACGAGGGACGTTCAGAAAATTAAAACCGACTTCTCCGACGAATTGGCTTCCACCATCGAAAAAAACAAGTTGTACGTAGATGGGTCTGATGGAAATTTCTACGCAAAGAAGAAGCAAATTAAGGACGTGGCTTTCCCTCGGCACGCTGCAGACGTAGCGACAAAAGTATACGTCGACAGGAATTGCCTATTACAGGATGAGCAAAAAGTATACTTCAACGCTACTAAGAAACCGATAAGAAATCTAAGCGAACCTACTTTACCAAATGATGCCGCTACGAAGATATTCGTCGACAGCAACTGCTTGATACAAGACGATCAGAATGTATACTTTGATGCATATCGAACAAGCCGATTAGAAATATAAGCGAGCCGACTTTACCTAGTGACGCGGCTACGAAGAAATTTGTGCAAGAAAATTGTTTGACAATAATCAGCTTCTGTATGAAAAGCCCTTTGTATAAAGAAGTCGACTGGTACGTTAATTCCGGATCTATCACGAACTACGTAAGTGCAAGTTCTGGTTTAATTCGTAAAGCAATTTTATACTGCGACGATCCGAGCGTAGAAGTCATTGTTAAATGCATAGTGGGAACGAAAACCTTTCTCATGACTAAAACGAGGGAAGCGCATTCTACGACTACCGTTTTTAACATTCCCTACGAATTGGAAAAAAAGATTCGGCCATCACTGTACACACGGTCGAAGATTTTGATACGGAAGACATTTATTTCCAGTTGGATTTGCACGTCACTTTTCAATAGATTTCATTTGATCTAAAACGGCTTCGTAATTACGAGTCTTAGAGTAGGCGCTAAGGAAAAATAAACAAAAGTGCCCGCACCAAATCTGGTCAAAGTTTTGCACGCGTTCGTAATTGTATTAATTCCCGGTCCCAAATAGTTAACCACGGACCGGGGAGGACCCATGTTGCCGAAACTATCGAAGTAACTGGGTTCACCAGAAATGGTAGAATAAGCTACCCAGTGACTTCTGTCTCCGTCGTTGAAATCTTCCAAGTTTACGATTCCGTTTTCACCAGTAGGCTTAAGTTTTAAAGGAAGCGTATCTTTACTAAAAGTACCTCTAAATTTCAGAATTTTCATTACTCTAGCCAATCGGTTTAAATCGTGGTTCGTTAAAGGTTTATCAAAGTCGATTAAACCTTGAGTGGTGTTAAGTAAAGACCTTTGCCACGGGACAATTTTTTCTCGCTTCGTTTTTTTTCTTCTTGCCGGAACCTTCCACTTGCTTATGATGTCGCACGAGTTCAGCTAGAATTTGTGCATCGTTTTGTGCTTTTTTTTTATGGCAGATACCACCCCCGCGGTCCCTCCCGCCAACCCACCAATTCCGGCCAAAATCGGCCCTAGCAACGCCAACGGCAAAAGGCTACCTTTCCTTTTTCGCGATCTAATTTTGAGCACTATATCTTTTTTATTAATAAACAACTTTGACTTTGCCTCTATCCAACTTTAGATTCATTTTCCTGTTGCCAATGAGCAGGGCGTGACAGACAGTGTTAGCTGGCACTGCTGCTCTAAACTTCAGTTTGACTTGTACATCCACGATTCCGGATTGAAGCCTTTCAGACTGTTTGGAGCAATCCAACACCACGAGTGGATAGGCTTTCTTGAACTGAAGCAAGTCGAAACTCAAATCGTTGGTGTCGTAACACAGCTGCCTAAATTGCTGCGCCATTCTGTACAAGCCGACGTACTCTCCAGTGGCAAAATTAGTATTCAGATCGAGAAACGGATATTTTTCGGAATTTAGAGTCACGTGAGCATCTTGCATACTACAGTGGTCGAACATGGCCGGATTTCTACCTAAAGCGTCCTGTCTGTTTGTGTGAAAAGCTAGAACTATCCATCTAGGTTTTTCAACCGCGGAAGTAGTCTGCACGCGCCAGGTGAAGTTGGTATTTTGAGGGAGCTCGCAGCTATCGTAATGCCAGTGTCTAAATCCAAAATCCACCAAAGTTCCGTTGTATATGAGATTGTAAAGTTTAAGTTTTGATCGTCCGATGTGGTAACGTGAGAGATAAGCCAAGAAATACTACTGAGAACAACTTTACCATAGGCCGAGGCTGCAGCTTTAAAGATGGCATTTGTATCGCTGGTCCTCATGCAAGTGAACACGTGTTTAGTTCCATAAATTAGCTTGTCGTAATTTTTGAAAAATCCCATGATGTGTTTCAAGGGAATGGCGAATGTAAAACTTCCTTTGGGGATTGTTTCAACGATGATGGACGCGTGCTGCTGTTTGAAACCCAAGTTATCGGTTAGATCAGCAGCGACAGAAGCTGCACTATCCAATGCCCAGCACTGACCGAGCAATGCCGGCTGTTCCGCCGATCCGTAAGAGAGCAGCTCTTTCATTAGGGTACCGAATCCCGGATAATTTAACTCGTCTACTTGTTGATCGCCTAGATGGTATTTTATATTAGAAAACAGGAACATGGGAGCATTATTAATCAAAGTCGCTACGTCAACATCGGCATAAGCCGAGTCATCGTGCTTCAGCAACCTGCTTTTAATCAAGAGGTAACTGTTGGCAATGTGCAGAAATAAATCTTGGTTTTCCACGTGTATTCGAATTTCAGAATTTACGTTGTTGAGATTCGTACCGACAATGGGATTATATTCGTGATAGGTGTAAGATTCGATCGACGAGTCGTACAATAAAGGTTCGTTGATTTTAAATAGTCTTCTACAACGCTCATTTTCTAGCCGTTGTTATAATTTCAAATTGCTCCAATAACCAGTGCACAAAGTAGATTGGCATGCAATTTGTGCTGCTGTAAGTCACTCAAGATAAAACTCATCTAGGCCTACTTGGTAAGTGCAATTTTCTTTACTTTTTGGTAAAACTGTATAATTTATAATATATGTAAAAAATTAATACATTCAGTAAATTTGCAATAAGTGATAAGATATATGCAGGTCTAAGTTACGTTTACAAAAATATGCTATAGCTGTTTAGAGAGGCTGAAAGCAATCCTGTTAGCTACCCTGTACAGCTCAAACAATGCTGCATGCTGATGCTCCACTGCATTGCAACAATCTGGTGTGAGCTGTGCAACAATGAATTCTATGCCTGGTCGCTAAGGGGTTAATCTTTATCACGCTACGAATAAGTGGAAGTGTACGTGCCCCTTGAGTTATATGCTATTTTTTTTTAATGTGTCCATTTGACCTAGGGTAAAGTGACCATTAGTCGGCCACAAGTTTTAAAATGTGTAAAAAAAGCAATAAGTCCTACAGAGAATTTGATTGGTTTTGCATTGAAACGTTACCAGATCGTATGCTTAATGCTTTTAAGTTAAAACATCTTCATTAATTAAATTTGTAAAGATTTTATGTGTAATATTAAACTAAAGTGTAAATTTGACCATTAGTCGGTCACTTAAACTTAAAGTCGGCCAGTAAAGACCAATAGTCGGCCCCTGGCCGATTAATGGTCAAGAGCTTTTATCTACTCATTATTATCTACTCTACTTTTTATTAAATTGAAAAGTAAAGAAAAAATTTGGGTTATTTTTAAATTTTACTGAGGGTAATCTTTTTTATGTAATTGTATGAATGAAGGAAAAAAGTTCAGCCATGATGAACAGATGCACTGGAGAAATATTAAAAATTAAAGTCAAGTTCCATTATTGCAACTTAATTTTACCGTAGCCCATGATTAATCAATGATTACTGCTAATTTGTAATTTTAAAATAATTTTCAAAATGAGGCTGCAGTCTTAAAACGACACTGTTATAAATTTATGTTGAAGTGAACATAATTAAGTACCCACAGATGGAACAAAGGGTCCCCTAGACCCGAATTTATGAGGAAAATGTGCCAAAAGTAAACATCAAGCATTTATAGCAGTTGGAAAAATTCAGAAAATTGTGCTTTTCAACGTTTCAAAGGCACAAAACTTGTGAAAGTGATGTTTTACAGGGTTCTGATAGACTCAAAGCAAACCCCGTCCTTACATCCACAGCTGAATTCCCGGAATCATTCTGATATTTAATTTAATTTTTTGACATCCCCCCCCCCCAATTGGGTTAACTACAGTAATGTGTGGTCGTATTTTTTCTCTTCCCCTTTTCACTATTTCTTCCTAGGCCTGCCTATCTCCTAAAATACATCTTACATAGCCAAATACTTTCATACACATTTTTTAAATCTTATTTTTTAATATTGAGCCTGCTTATGAAACTGTGGAATTTGTTATCACAGTTCTCATACCGTACATATAATACAAAAAAAACTCAGTAAAAGATCAGCATTTGCGCTTCGTATAACAGCCACATGTAAACTAAAATTCTTCGTGTTTGTTTCAGAAGAATTAATAATTAATTAATAATAATTAATAGGTTTTATTATCGTTCTAGTAAAATTGTACATTACCCAACACTTGTCGTTTCTCTTATGTACAATTATAGATGCACCAATCTGCATTAAATAGTATAAATTTTAAATTAAACCTAAAGTCGGCCGGCCGAGTTTTGGTCGAAGGAGCTGGCCGACTTTAAGTCATCCTAGGCCGTGAATGGGTCGAATGTGACCGACTTTAGGGCACTCTGCAGTGCTGACAAATAATCGCTATGTAGCAAAATAAATCCACCCCATACTAAAAACTAATGGATTATCTCAAACTAGAATGTACAAGGATTGTCTCAGACATTTGGTTTTCCTCGTATTGGTATTATTTATTGCACAACAGAGTGGAATACAACTATCCTGTGGGTAGTCAAAACTCCAACAGCTACTCCTTTTGCTGTTGTTAGAAGGCACCAAAGTACATGTTTGCTGACGCCCTCTACCTGATTGTAGGAGCACTACAGCTGAAGAAATCTTTGCTCAAAGCGCTTCAGAAGCTCTCTAGTTTGTTCCTAGTCCAGTTCTAGTTTCGATTTCTCGTGTTTCATAAAGCAATTGAAAGAAAACTGAAACGGCCGACTTTAGGTCGATGGCCGGAATTTGGTCACTTTACCCTAATGAGTCAAAATTTTGGGGGGAATTTTTTTTTTAAATAATAAAAACTAAACAACTAATAAAAAATAAAAAAAAAATGTAAGATCATTAATAAAACAGATTATGCCACATAATAAAAAATGTCCGCCAGATTGTGCATTGTGTAAAGCACTAGGAAATGGAAAGAGTTCGGGTGTTAAAAGGCATTGTAGTTGTTCTAGGTCCACCGGCCAAATATTCAAGAAGGAAATGGGAAACCGTATAATGTAAAGTAAAAAAAGGAGGAGGGGTCGTAGGAGCAGAAGCCGCAGCAAAAGCAAAAAGTCCAGCCACAGCGAAAGCAAAGGGTCCAGCCACAGCGAAAGCAAAGGGTCCAAGAGCAAAAGCCATTCTAAGAGCCCAAATAAAAAACGTAAATCCAGGTCACGCAGGAAAAAGAAACAAGAAGAAGAAGAAGATGTAAATTTGATCGAATTACGAAAAATTTAGTCTTTATATACACAAAGGGACTATATTCAGATTGAAGTGGTACAGTTACATTATGAACAATACAAGGCCCGTTTTCTTCTAAATTTTTACAAATTTGTCAAACAGTTCCCGTTGATTCCGGATCAAGTGATTGGCCAAGACGTCGAATATTTTCGAAATTCCCAGCTCATGGCAATCTTCCGCTTGATAACTTACGAAATATACTGTATCCAGTATGAATCTTTTCTATCATACTTCACCCAGTATATTCGTGACGTGAATGAACAGTGTGACCTGCTGCTTTAGTTTACGCAAACAGACCGGCATCCACGCGCTGCTTCAGTCTTACCCCGTAAAAGAATTTACCATCATACTTCAAACTGACCACTTCGACTCGCTGGTAAAATTGTCTAAAATTGCAGAAGTCCTTTTTGCTGGCCCTCATAGTTTTCAGGCAATGATGTAATTCCGATTTATATATTTTATCTTTAGGGTCACGAGTGATTTCGTATCCCATGAGATCTAAATACATCGGAACATTATCTAGATTACTTATCAATTCATCTTTCAATTCCATTAAATCTGCGGGAATTGGTACAGATACTCGTTGGCTGCAGTTTTCAAACTGCACCCTTCCCTCGCAAACAATCAGCATCTGTTGTGCTAAGATTGACAAGGCAACATTGTCGAAGTTTCTGGCCGGCCGGCACTTAACCCCGCCCGATTGATCCACATTAGCTGCCTCGAGTTGATGTTCTGAGAGAAACGTAACCTTGAAATTAATAGGAAAGAACGTAACTTCATTGCTCTCGTCATTTCTATGGTAGGTAAGCCATTAGCCGCCAATATTAACATGCAAGGAAAATACATCGGTTCGCCGGACTGGAAGAGGTCCCGGACGTATATTTTGGAGTTTCCTGTCACGACTTTAATAAGAGTCTGTTCGATTTCGGTGCTGGCGTTGAGTTCGTCTATAATCATAATACAGGATTTTGAAGCCGCTACCAAGTCTGGATCGGTGCTCCTGAACCCTTTCTTAAGCGTTGCGTGCATCAGAGACGTTAACATACTTCCCAACATCTTCGAAAGCACGTAAAGCAATGTCATTTTTGGGTTATTGCTAGACGAGCCGTAGTAAAAGTACACTACCTTGTTCTTTTTCATGCTACAAGGTCCATAATCGTATCCAAGTAATAGTCCGCTGTACCTGATTCGTCATTGAAAATGATGAACAAGAATTCCGAAAGTTCCGGAAATCTACTCAAACCGCCCTCACCAGAAAGTGTGAAGTATAATCTTCGCGGTCTAACTTCGTAAATTATATTGCCGGAAGATGAAAGTGCATTTTTGTGTACCAACACAACAGCGGGTGGAACAGAGTCCTACTTCGCAAGTCCCACGTTTGTCCGTCGGAAAATATAAACATGTGGTTAGGCAATTCTGTCGTTCTGAAGGTAGACCAGTAGTGGAGAATCGTTTCTTCCATTTTGATTTCTAGACCCTTTCCATTCAGTTTTGGGCGTTTTGGCACCGGGGCCTCCGTTTCTTCGAGGTACATGTCTTTGGTAGACAGTCTTTTATTGCCTGCAACTTGGCGCCGATATATCGTCGCTTGTCTCTGATGCCAGACCTGCTCTTGAGCGGACACCAGACTCCCTGATCAAAGTATATATTCGTGTTTTTGTTGTAGTTAACGATTGGTAGAAGAAAAGGAACCAGATCAAAAACGGAGCGTTCTTTCTTGGCTAACTGCCTTATTGCCAGTACTGGAAGACTTCTAACCCCCCCTCCCATGTTTCCCAATACCACAGGATTTGTTGGAACTCTTCTTCGAGATCCGAGTCTTCTGTAGACGTGTATATGTCCACCGCTAGTGTTCTCATTATTGACTTGCTGACTGTATTAATATCTGTACAGTGAGAAGAGACAGCCGTAGAGCTCTTCCACAACCAATTGGCGTGCCAAGATGGAACCAGAATCCTCGCCGTATCGCGTGAAGAGAGCTTCACAGAACTTGTAAGCATTTGTGGTATCCAGTTTGAGGGCGTAGTGCCTCGTGTCTGTCGAAGTTGCTGGGAAAAGCTCATTTTCGAAAAGAGCCGTCAAATCACAGTCTGCAGCACAGGGTATGAACGAGAGTTTTAGCAGATACATGTTTTGTGTGGGTGGTAAGAGCCGTTATGGCTCTGTGAGGGTTCCATTTCCAGTAATCACTAGAGGTCAGTAACTAGGCTAATGCTCTCATTACTCATCCACCATAGCCGCAAAAATCTGCGTAGAAAAATGGACATGTCAATTGAAGAGACAATCTAAAACATAGTCATTCAACGATAAAAGGCAGTATCCACTCAGTTACTGCCTTGTTCTTGACAAGTAAAAGCAGTAAGTACAGTAATTGGGGTTAAATATGATTTTTGAATTTTTAACATGTCAAAAATGAATCCAAGTTAGAAAACTGATCACAGTAGCTTCTAACACTTGAATGGGAAATAACTTGGACAAACTTGCCCAAATATTTGGAAATACATCAACTATTTGGAACTATATTAACTCAATCCCACTCAGCTCGGCAACCGCCCAAAAAAATGAGTCCACATTTTCTGTGATTTGTCAATATCAATACGACATAGTGAACTAACTAGTGACTGCTTAAATGGATGGAGTTTTTTTTTATTTAGATGCCGGAAGTGATTCCCTGCATCCAAATGTTCTGTTTTAACACTGGTTTGGTGACACAGAAGTTTCACTTATGGATTAACCAAAATATATTAATGAAATTACTGCTGATTTGTTATCGTTAAACTACTAGTTTGCTGCCAGCACATTTTGTACTGACTGCCATCGCATGTTGATACAAAGCTAGCTTGGTCACGTAAATCTTTATATTTATAAAATTTTAATTGAAAAATTCACATCGATTGAAATTTTAATTTAAAAAAACAAACGTGAATAGTAGGACGAACGTTTTTGTACTTAAATAAAGTGGAAAAGTATAAAGAGTCACAACCATCGTTCTTAAAACAAAACGATTCACCCGCATGGAACTCTTTTCTTTATAGTTTATAGGTAACATTTTTTTGATGTGTATATAGCGCAACCAGTGTTACCTTTGTACCCAATATCAAACCGGCATATTCTTTGTGATTGTCGTAAGGACTGGTATCTACCTTCCACATGAATTTCGTAACGCTACAATATTGAAATGATTTACCACATCTAGAAAAGTGTGGCGTCAACATTTTGTTGATTTCATATATCAAAGTAGGCATTGTGTTTTCACCGCCATATGTTGTACAAAATCGGTTCATCAGCGAATTCACCGGCGCTCCCCATTCAGTTTCTTTCAACAAAGCTTTATAAATACACCCAGCTTCACCCGTTGTAAATAATTTAACCACCTTTTTAAGCGTCATCTTCTTGCATGGGATAAAACCACTCAGTCGCGAACACCTTGTGCCTCAGCGTTTTCAGAGAAGACATTATTACTATGGGGTATGATAACGAATTAGAATTTTTTTACAATAAAAATAACTTAGCAGAGCCTGGTATCGATCCCTCTGGGTTACGAGTCCAGCACGATTCCATTGCGCTACTATATTTATTTTCTTTTTTTACTTATAAAGGACTTTAACTGTTGATTAAAATACTTTACAAAAAATACTGCAAAAATCCCTTAAAAAATACTGCAGTTTTCCCCATGAAAAATACACTTTACTTTTACTCTTTTACGTTGAAGTCTTGTAGCCTGAACTACAGTTCCATTGCAGTTTACGCATTTTTTGTGTGTAAACTGCAGTTTTCAATTGCAGAATTTTAACTGTAGTTATATGACAGAACTGCAGTTTCAGTGACGAAGTGTAATTTTCAACCGCAGTTCTGCCACTGTACAACTGCATTTTTCTGTAATCAACAGTAGTTAAAAACTGCTGTTTATTACAAAAACTGTAGTTTCATTACAGAACTGCATTTAAGGAAACTGCAGTTTTAAAGTGTATTACTGTGATAAGAGTGCAGTTTTCAGCTGGATAATTATTATAGATAGGAACTTACAGATAGGAACTACATTTTTTATGTAAACTGCATTCTTCAAGTGCAGTACTTGATAAATTTTTCTGTGAAAATTTTTAATCGCATTTTGTGTAAACTAACTGCAGTGTCACTACATAATCTTATGATGAAGTTTTAAATAAATGGAATGGAGTTCACAACCTTGTAAAATGTTCGCGATATTTTGGGCTTTATTGTTTTTTGAAATATTTTAAAGAGCGGCGCGTATGTGATTTAAATCTTCTTTTTTTTGCCAGAATCTCACGTAATACAACTTTACGCCATTTATCACGCATGCACTTTCCTTGTAAATATCCCTAAGAATTTAAGAAAAATCTTTTGAATGCGTGGGTCCTTCACTTCGATTCCAATTTTCAAATGTGGGTCAAATAAATCTAGCTGTATACTTCTTCCAGTAATTGGGTTAACGAGCCACGGGAAGTACCTATTAACCTGAAATTGCGTGTATCCCCTCTTTGCGAGATACGTAAAAACGTACGCCTCCAGCTTGCTATTGAAAGCAGACATTTAATTTAAGTCTCTAAATAATTCTTGAATGTTGTATTCGATCGTTTTGTTTAATGACTCCGAGTGCCGCGCATGGGCAAGATGGAATTCAATACTCAGAAGGCGTTGCTGGAAACATTTATTTCCCCGTAAAAAATCTCTTCCATCCGGGATGCTGGGAGAAGTTAGTAAAACGGGGTATCGGCTTACTAAGCTCTGTTTCATGTGATCTCTCGATGGTGATGAATCGTAATGAAAACTGCAAAGAGGACACGGCAGAAACTGGGGCATGAATGTTACGAACCATAAAAAGCTGAGAAAACAATCGGATATCATAAGCGTCCTCTCACCACCGACCCCTTCGGCCTTAAATGAGATTAATTTATCTTCGAGTCTATAAATGAACCTGTATATAAAAGCCCAGTAAATGGGTCCCCAGATTTTGGCTCCCACTCATGTCCCAATTTCCGACGTGTGGGTTTTTAGGACGTCACATTTTGTTTCCAGCTCATCTAATACGGATTTTTGCGTTTCGTCTTGAACGTAGCTTTTCAATGAGAGAAACGAATAGAATGTTGTTCTCTCATCATCGGTCAACGGAGTATTTTGTTTAATTCGCGTCTCTAACGTTCTCACGGCAGTTTCGAATAAATTGTCGTCCAACACGAGCTTGCATTAGTCATTCAATAACTAAAATGCTGATTCCACGAACCGCAAAACCATGTAATGTCGGCCTCGCGTAGCATGTAAAATACCCCAGTATGTCTGTTTTTGTGAAAGTTCGTATTGACAAAATTATCGGCCCGTTCTTCGTTGACACTCAGTTCAGTTACTGGAGATATATAGACCCATAAACGTAATTAAGACCTGTTGATCCGATAATTTACAGTTTAACATTTTGAATAAACTCATTTTTTTCCTTGCTACTTTTTTCGATGCCATCTTCCTTTTTGTCAATGTTCGTACCTTGTTCTGTTTAATAATTTTTGTCAAAACCGATCTGCTATTTCCCAGACTTATTTTATATACACCACCAAGTTCTAAGCAAAAATTAGATCTTATAAAATCTGCCACGTTGATAGAACAAGCTACATCCTCTTGTTTCATGTTAATTTTTTTATGTCTTTAACATTCATTTCCTTCATGTTTTCCTTCATGTTTTCCTTCATTCCTTCATGTTTTCCTTCACTTTTTCAGTATATGTTCATTGTCCTCGAGAAAGGTTTTATCTGATTCAATAATGTCGTATTCGTTCTTAACTTCACAATACTCTTTAAATAACTGCATGATTAGAACCGGCACCGAGACCAGAAGTTCTTCCGGAAAGTTCTCTGGAATAGAATCCCACATATCCCGAATTATATTAGCGTATTCACCGTGAGGTAACGGCGGGCTGTATTCGACAATTGTGTCTCCCTGCAGTTTCATGCCTCCTTTCAAATTCCGCATGTACGAGAAAACTCTCGCAGCCTTCAACATAACCTCTCCTCTCCTATTTACTGCCAGTAACTGATATATGTACTTTAAGGGTAGGTTTAGTGCTCTTGTATTCAATATGGCTGTCACGAAGCCAGTTAAATAATTAGGTGCAAATTTATAATAATAATAATAATAAAAGTTTGCCTGCAAGTGCAGGCGAGGACACAGAAGGGCATGCCTCTTATACTGGCCCTGGGAGTTAAGTTATATGAAGGATACAGCGAACGAACGTTAGTAGGTGCGTTTTAAAAACTTATTTAGGGGGCAAAAAGCCAGACGTCGTTTAAAGATTGGTACGGATGGCGCCGACACAACATATTCCGGAAGGGAGTTCCACACGCCGACGACACGAACAGCGAAAAAAGATCTCCGACATTCAGTGAAGAACTTTGGCAAGGATAGCTTTAATGAGTGACCACGAGTCTTAAATGGGGTCGCTAAGTCGAAAAAGGGAAGATCGACTGGCAGAAAGCCCTTCAAAATCTGAAATGTCAAAGCTAAGTCTGCCCGCAGACGACGCAGCTCCAATGGCTCAAGTCCTGAAATTTTGAGGCGTTCACCAGCAGGTAAAGATCTCAAACCGGGTAGTTGTCGGGTGAAAGAACGTTGAACCGACTCCAGGACATCAATGTCCTGAAGCAGGTGTGGGGACCACACCGGACTGGCGTATTCCAAAATTGGGCGAACAAAAACGCAGAAAGCGCGAATCTTAATTTCGAGGTGGTTTGAAGTAAAACATTTACGTATTAAGGCAAGTCTACGAAAAGCCAAAGCAGAAATTTGTTGACAGTGTAGGGTCGATTTAAGGTTTGTTGAAAACCAGACCCCAAGGTCGCAGATATTTGTTACAACGTTTAGGTTGGAATTCGCCATTGAGTAAAGTAGGCCAGGGTTCAGTTCACCAATATGGAATGTATAGCATTTACTCAAGGAAAGGGGCAGTTGCCAAAGGATAGACCAATTATAGATATAGTTTATATCTTCAGATAAGTGGAAACCATCTGTTAAGTTGACAATAGGGGAACCCGCTTTTAGGTCATCCGCAAATTTAAAGTGAAATCTATTGTCATTAGCATGTTCGAAGGAAAGATCATTGAGGAATATGACAAAGAGAATAGGGCCAAGTACAGAACCTTGGGGGACGCCACTAGAAAGCTTACCCCAAGAAGAAAATGAATCATCAATTTTGACACGTTGAGAGCGGTTTGACAGGAAAGCAGTAATCCAAGTAAGCAGTTTACCTCGAACACCAATATTTACAAGTTTTATTAATAATTTAGAATGTATAACTGATTCGAAAGCCTTACAAAAATCGAAATATATAGTATCAAATAGAATACCAATATCTAATGCAGAGGACCAACGGTCCAGACACAGAAGTAATTGGTGTGTAGTAGAACGTTTCGGCAAAAACCCAAATTGGTCCGAGCTAATGAGATTATACTCGGTAAGGAATTTTAATAGAACCACCCGGATTTGGGATTCCATTAACTTACATGCTACCGAGGTCAAAGCAATAGGACGATAATTTGTGGGATCAGAAGGGTTTCCCTTATTAAAAACTGGTATAACATTTGCCCGATTCCAGCATGATGGAAGTGTGCCGGTTTTGAAAGAGAAGTTAAAAATGAATGTCAGTGGGTCTGCCAGTTCGCTTGCAAGAAGTTTAAAGAAATTGGAGGAAAAGCCGTCTGGTCCCAATGCATTACTAGATTTGAGATTTGCAATAGTGGTGAGTAGGCTTTCCCGGTTGAAGGAAAGCTCAGATATGGTGTTCACGGGTGCAGTTTTGGAAAAAACAATCTCTGATGCTCGATTATGTGAAGTGTTGTCAATTTGGCCATTAGCAATAAAGATTAAATTTAAGAGGTTTGACTTATCAAGGTTGGAGGTAATATAACATCCAGATTTTAAGAGTGGTGGAAAAGTTCTAGAAGTTCGTGTTTTGGTACGGTACAGGCGAAAAAACGAGCCAAGATCAGCTTTATCCAGAGTATGGTGTTCACGCCTAGCGTGCCAAGAATTTACAGCTTCGGAATAGGCCAGTCGCAACTTATCGTAAAGTTGTTTGTTGTCTGGAGATTTTAATTTTTTAAGTCTGTTCCAACATTTTAATTTTTTAACACCCAACTTTCGGATATTAGATGGGATAGAACGTGAAGAATTTCTACTGTTAGGACGTACTGACCGAATCTGTCTTCTCTAGCAACACGATAATTGCTAGTAAGTTTCTATTTTAAACCACCATTCCGTCCGCTGTGATATAATATTTATTGGATATTTTCGTATTACCTTGAGCAACGGAAATAGATGGATCATATGGAGAGAAATATTCGTTATTATCCAACCTTTTAATTATGTTATAAATAGTGAGACCAATTTCTGGACTGGATAGTAGGTAAGTTAATTGGTCGGATTGGTCTTTCTCTAGCTTCCTCTTACCGCGTCATGCTCGCTTGACAGTTTTACCCATGCTGAGGAAAAGTTCGGAGACGACACTCCGAACTGTCGAATCTAAATCGATCTGATCTTCTTCCATAATATTATTTGTTCCTTTTTTTCAATGGGAAATTAATCTTTTTTATTATAATAGGAATAACTTTCGCAAATTTTGATCTTACTTTTTTAAGATTATTTTTTTTTTATTATTTTTTTATATAATACATAATCTATTTTGTAAGATTTATTATTTTTTGTACAATAATTTGTTTTGTAGCCAATATCAAATTCTGGAAATGGAATAAAAATTAACCAAATAAACTGAAAATATACTTCACCATTGAAACATTCTAAAGAACAATATCAGCTCCCTAATTGGCTTTTATTTGGTCCCTAACTAACTTTCATTTGGTCCTACTACCATATTTGTAGGTTTGTTGGTTCTGGAGTATCAAAACACTACAGACACAACACCTCTAACACCAACAAAGATCGAACTTGGTACCCTAAAATATGCGAACCTTTAATAAAACTGCAGATGTTTATTTAACCCATTACACGCTAGGTGTTAAATTAATAATATGTAAAAAATTAGCATATAACACCCTAGAAGTGGACTATGTGAACTAACGTATGACATACGTTAGTAGCATTTTAAGGGTTAAAACGTATGTTGGTTGTTCATGTTGTCATAGCTTGTATAAATGAGTGAAAAAAAAGAAAAGGTTGTAACCCATTTTCCTAATACACTATACAACAGGTTAATAAATCACTTCAATACTATGTTGTCTGAACCAGACAATGTCTCGGATGTATTTGAAAAGGCTGTTTTGGTTGGGTGGGGGCTACAATAGAACATTAGGAGGGGAGGGGGGTAGAAGAGGTGCTGCAACAGGTCACGTAAATCATTTCATTATTATGCTTTACATGAGCAGCAGGTTCAATGCAAAAAGTTAGTTGGAAGGGTTTATATCATTCTTCCGAATCTTTTGTTTTAGTTTCGTTAAAGAAATCTCCAGTCTAGTTAATGTTCACTAGTACATTGCCGTTGGTTTTCATCGAAGTTATTACCACTCAGCTGCATTTCGGATTGTAACCGATTATATCGGGCTCGGTGAAGTATGATAATAAGGTGTCATTCGTGACCCATACTTTCTTATTGGATGGTGATTTAGAATTCCAGGCTGCAAGGTAGAGATCTTTATCGATATAATTTAAAATGGGTAGATACCACCTACTTATCCAAGAAACTAGAATTTGATTTTTGAGTTTATCATTTTTCAGTACAGAAACAATACGTTGATTCTTCTCGTTCGAGTAAGGAATCAAGAATTTATCTTTTGATGCGACGTGTAGATCCCCCACGAAATTCTACGAGGTTCCAAATTATGCCGGATAATTTTTTTGTACCGTGCAGCTACGACTAAACCACCACCATCTTTTTCCAGAGCAATCACGTCGCTCTGAATCTATCCACTTAGCTAGGAACCAGTTGCTACGGACGAAAGTACAATGCGAGGATATGAATACGGTTCTTCCGCAACTGCTGACTAACAATTAAGATTCTTTATTAAGATCCATCACCGCCGATATGTCCACGAACGGCGTTATAGTTTTGTAGAATTCTAATTTGCCTGTGGTCATATTCCTAACCTGTACTTCGTTCCCACATTGTAGTGCGAAAAGACGACCGGTGGGTGAAACGACAGCAGTCTTCAGGTTTTCTACAGTTCCAATTTCGTAACTTACGATGGGAAATTTCGATATAGTTTAACCATTACATAAAAACCTAAAAAAACTGCGTTTCAGGTCTATGTTTTGTTTATAATCTATATTTTTTTCTACCGGCCATCCGATAAGTTAGTGGCATGGCTAAAATCACATTTACGCAACATGACATAATATGCTGTTAAAGTTATAAACCATAATAGAAGAAGAAAATAAATTAACTTGGTGCGTGGTTTTGATTCGCAAATTAAGTATGATAGGTACAAACTAATACCACCTAAAATACCCAACACCAGGGCGTGTAAAGTAGTAAACAGTATTTTCGAACTAGAATACTCTATGAAAAATTTGTAATTTTTTTCCATTAAACTTGATTTGAATCGCCGGATTTCGGCAATTAGTTGTACTTTGCTAAGCTCCTCCCGTTCGAAATTTACCATTTCTCCCAGACTGTTGACTTCTACATTTTCGCAGTACTGTAACGCAGCTGTGAGGTAGAATTCGTCTACTTCCGGGGATATTCTCTCGATATTCTCTCTATTTTCTATGAAATTCATGAGAAATTCTGGCGTCACTTCGAAAGGCCGAGTGGGAAGAGTGAGCAAATAATCGTCTTCAAAAAACTCCCTTGATTTTCTATCATGCGATACGTATAACGTCCTAGTAAATCCATGGGATCCCAGACGTCTAGGTCCATTCCCGCTATCATCAATGTATTTAGCGCAGAGCTGATAGGAGTAAGATTTAGTATAGCTAGAGTACCTAACCTCGCGCTGAGTTGCGCAAATACCGATTTTAAAACCGTCACTCGCAGCATCGTAGCTGTTAAGCTCTTGTTTCCAGTCTTTGCTAGCAACTTCATCACGGAAGAACCTAACTTGGAGATTGCTCGGTAATTTACCGCTGCCATCTGTTTAAGTATCGCCGGGACTTTAAAATAAATCTATCCAGAGCGATACCGTGTATCATTCTGAGGGCAACTCGTCAAAAAGCGCGAAATTTACTGGCATCATCGTCGGGTGGACTCGTTTCGTTGGTCCAGAAGTCTCCGAAGACGGTTCTGAAGTCTTCGTATTGGCTATCAACAATTGCGGTTGCTGACCGCTTCATTCTCGATTTGAAATCTTCCTACTGGTCATTGTATGTCATTTTCCCAATGAGTTTATCTGCTGATCGGAACATCTTGAGTCGTGCTCAGATTAGAGTCTTACCGGAAACTCTCTTCCTCCGAGTTTCTGTACCAAGGTGAGGCAACAATCTTTCTTCTCCTCGTCGTAACTAACCTCAAAACGGGTGCAATATTCCTTAGGAACGAGCAATGCCGTTCATCTTCGTGCCACATGAAGACTGTCACGTTGGAGTGCTCGTTCGCGGAAGGTCATGCATCCGGGAAAAACACCAATTTTTAAATTAAAGGTTAGTCATCAAGCAACGTCCGTCTCCAAAACGCGTCTCGAACATCAAGGGATGGGTGGAATCAGACAATTTCACGTCAAAGCATGCGGGTTGACATGCTTTGTAGGTAGCGTGTGCGAAATCCAAATAAATGTCCTCTTTTGTATTCTTGTCACAATCCCTGGTGGCCGGCTCGAAGCAAGACAACGCTACAGAATCTTTTTCGGGGAAAGATGACTTGAAGTTCAGAGTTCCCTTTAGTTCTGGAAGCAGGTGAAAATAAGTAGGCCATTCCACGTCGGTTATAATAATATTTTCAAATATTTATTTGTACGTCTGTATTCTACCAACCTTTTTCTAGTAAGTAGACGAGTTGCGTAAAAACTTGCTCGCAGCTCGTATTCGTCAGTTAATGTTGATTGTAATGTGTTAGTGTCATCCATGTGTAAAAACTTGATTGCAGCTTTTCATCATCGGTAATTGTATTGTTAAGTATCATTTGTATATTTTTTCTTCTTAGGTTTTTTTGAAATCAGCCACACAAGAACATCCCCAATAAACAGTAAGGTAAGTAAATTTAATAGTCTGCATTTTGAAGCTAAACAATCTGTGTAAAACTATAAACAGATGAAAGTTTGTGTCTGGTATAATATGGTGGTAGCTAAATCGAAATGATTAACAAGAAGTGTGATCTAAGCCAATTACTACCAGTTAAATAATAATTGTAATTAACATTTTATCTGTAAAAATCATTTGCCTATGGTTTGGAATTCAGTTTACTAGTGGTTGGAAAGTTTCATTTATCCTTCATTTAAAAAGAAATTGATTCATGTAGGTTGTAACAGCACTTGAACAAAAATTACGTGTTGTTTAAAAACTGTCATTGGAAAGGGTCTTTGAAAAAAAAACAGTTGCTGATCCAAATTTCAAGCAATATTTCCAACCCACTAAATATATTGGTCAGCAACTGTTTTCAAAGTCGATTAGTATAACTTCATAAAAGTGATAGTGAGACAGGCTACTGCAGCATGAATGATGAGAAATGTTAAGTATACTCCTTCAAATAGTTTCTTCTCTTCATAATTGAAGTTTCCATCCACTACAATTAACCTCACCAGCTCCAGAGACATACGTCTTGGTAGTTAGAAAAATAATGCAAATATGTTATACTATCCTTGGAGTTAATGTGGTTAAAATCAATAACTACTAAACTTCAATTTAAAATTATAATTGTTGTGTAGTTTCAAGGTAGTTAGTCTACAAGAATTGTAATTAAAAATGGTACTTCGCCACTGAAACTGCAGTTCTGCCATAGATAGTTAAGTATGGTACTTAAAGACTGCAGTTTACACAAGAAATAGTCCTGTAACGGAAATGCAGTTCCAGTCTATCAGACAACTGCACACTAACTAAGTTGTGTAGTGTAACTGTACAATAACTACAGTTGAAATTTCACTTCCTCACAGAAAATGCAGTTCTAAAGTTCTAATGCTTATTGCATAACATCATCCAGTACAAAATAATCGCAAAACCCAAAATCCCAGCCTATATGAACTTGTGTGAAAAACTGCAATTCCAGCCCCTAAGAACTTGTGTGGAAAACTGCAGTTCCACCACACAAACTGCAGTCACAATTTGACTTCCTCACTGAAACTCGGAGAACTGTTACAATTTTCAAGTACTGCACATGAAAACTGCAGTTTACACAACACAGCGGCCTATAAGAATTTGGTTTGAAAACTGACTTTTTTCACACAAAACTGCAGTTCCAAGAAATACAGTTGAAAATTTTACTTTCTCTCAGCAGTTTTGTAATAGTTTTGTAATGCAGTTTTGTAATAGAAATGCGGTTACAACCTACAAGTGGAGTTTTTAACTGCACTTGATCACAGAAAATGAGGTTCCATAAGATAACTGCAGGTAAAATGAGTAAACTAAAGTGCACTTATCATGGGAAAAAAGTGCACTTATCATGAAAAAAATTGCAGTATTTTTTTGTAGCGGGTGAGGGATACTGTGTGATTTTTTCCTTTCTGTTAAAACCCGGTATAAAAGGAACTTGAAAATTAATTATATAGACAGTACTTTCCCTAAATCCGTGTCAATGCTTTCCCTAAATCCGTATCAGCAACAGATATCTGACGAAGTGTTGAAAAGCAAAAGAGCATGGGTTACCGGACTAGCTGATAGCTGAAAATCGCATTTGTTGAGAGCCGAGGCAGGTTACGTGAATGGAAGTTACATGGTCGCTTTCCCTAAATGCAGTATGACTCTCGTTGACCCCGAACCTATGTTAACAAAGTTCGATCTTGCGCCTCGAGTACTGGTGTAGATTATTCCACTCCTTGTTGACGTGTTTGCTTTGAGGCTGTCGCAGTTGGCTTTCTTTTTGGAAATTATCAACAATCACAAAACTGCGAGATTCCTGTTTGCGGGTAACCACAAGTTATTAAGAGATCGAAAAGTATTTGACTTCTTGGCAGCTACTTGCGAGCGGTTTTGTATGTCGAAAGAGAGCGTCGAAAGATACAAGAATAACAACAATTCATGCTTAACCATTAGAGGATGGGTCATCCCGTCCCGTCGCACTTACGACTTATATGTTCGGTGGTTCATTGTAAGACTTCCAGAGACTCGTGCTTCCTAAAATTACGATAGGAAGAGATGGAAGACAAATAGACTCATTGAGCGCTAATGTGCCCGTAATGGTGATGCACACCGTAGATTATGGACGCTTATACGAAGGAGCAATCTATGAATTTTTACGAGAAGATGACAACTGTTATTTTCTTCTTAGCCACGCTCATTGTGAACCCTTTACCGTTTCGAAGAGCGTACAGCTGCGTTCAATCGACCGTGTAAGCTGTATAAACTCTCTCAGAGGAATGACGTTACCATATCCTGTTTTTGTGGAACTAATTCAACTGCCTTACTCTATAAAAGTTTTATATAAAATTCTTTGTATAGTCACAAATTCAAAATTATTGTACTTTGATTACGCCCCGATATATTCTATGTTGAAAGGCCAATTGCACGTACATTGCCATTATATTATCCAAAAATACTAGCTAACAGCAAGTCATTCGTTGGTTCAAAGCATCACTTACTACAAGAATGTTCTCTTTGCAAGCGTAAAACTGGTAATCTGAAACTAGTAGAAGCTAAACCGACATCTCGAATAACGGACGAAGCTTCCAACCTTACTATCTTTGCAATGACTGTTACAAATAATTAGTGAATCATTGTCGTTGGTCACCCTTCTATATATTTTAGTTACACCCCGTAATCCAGTGAAATATTTACTGTGTTTTAATTTTTTTAATGATTTAAATAGGCACAGGGGTTGAAATATTCGGATATTTAAATATTGAGATGCTGAATTGTCAATGGCTATAATATAGGGGACCGCGGTGTTGGTTTACATTTTTATTTTGCACTCCAAAGACTTTTTTTGGCACCCCAGCAACAGATTCGGTGTGTACCTGGTTAAAAAATTCGATCTCTGCAGTTAAATGTGAAAAAGGTGCAGTTTATTTTGGGTTTATTACATCCAGAGGTACGAAATTTAAATTTATTTAGTAAAATATTAAAATACATTTTTAGATATAACATTACTACAGATTTATTAACTCCATAATAGGTTACTCTGGTATCCGTACTCCTGTATCAGAATCTACCTCCATTTGTTCCGATTTTGTTTCTTCATTAATGAGTTTTTCGCTAGTCGTGGGTTCATTAGAATTTACGTTACTGCAATCTAGGAGTGCATCCATTTCATTTGGCTCGTCAACTAGCCTACTGTTGTCTTCTATGTTTTTTCTTCTTTCTCTGACATATTTTCTTTAAAATATTACGCTATAATTTTTTATTTTGCTATTATGCTATACTTTTTTATTTAAATAAATAAAAAGAGAAAAAAATACACCATCTTGAGAATTTTCTATACTGTATAGTTAATCATACCAACAACTTGGTTATTTCTAAAAAAGTTAAGTAAATCTACTACAAAAGTTTGATGCATAAAATAATTTTTATTAAAAAAAATAAAAATTATTTTATGCGTCAAGCGTTTATCGATGAAAAATATTTATAGTGGTAAGTTTTAATGATTTAGGGTACACTAATTAAGGGTTTTATACCCCTAATTAGGGGTACTAAAATGACTAATTTGATCCTAAAAATGGGTAATTAGGTATCTATTAGGGTCTAAAGGGGGCCTATTTTTTCTTAAACGTTAAAAAAAATTTATTAAAATTAGGTCTACCCAATTTTATTTAAGATAAAATTTTTGATTTTAGGTCTACTTTATTTTATTCATTTTAAGTTTTTAATAATTTAAGATCAACACAATTGTAAAAACCTATCTTACACGTGGAAATCCTTATCCACAATTACAATTTTGGGTTGAATTTCCAAGTTTAAACCCAAATTCATTAGACGCAATTACGCTGCTATTACGCCCTTTTGACCTGTACAGGACATCAACTTGTCTCCAATGGTGATCGTGCGTAGACTCCGAATGACCGCTATCAGAACGGACTTTTCTTTCACGTAAATGCTGTGTAAGATGGGAGAAATCTTGTCTTCGTTCCGTGAATATTTCTACATGTATGAATTTCTAATTCGATGTTGTAGGATTTAATACCTCCATTAGACGCTATTCTGGCCAGTATGTCACCAACCGCTAGTGTCATGCCGGGTTTAGTGTCGACCATCACTCTGGCACGTTCATCGTCTGCCGTAATTTTGTAGTTGCTGTATCCGTGGGTTAAGAATAACTCTCTGTCAACCGAACTTTTGTTCAGAACTACGGTATATTATTGATTGTATAAAATTCACGGCATACAGGGGAAAACTCTGCCGGTGGTTATCCTGAAAAATGGGTTGGGGGTAGGCCAGCGATCACATGTGCGTTGTAGAGAGGTGTGGTAACCTCTGAGCTGGAAAAAACTGGGTGACTTGCCGCATGGCAGCTGAAACGTATGCATTTTTTGGTTGTGGTTTGGTACATCATATGGGACATCACCAGTTCCATAACGGAATGTTTTTGTACGTCACTCTTTTCGGCTGGTGTGTAGAACACTCCGTTACAGTACGAAAAGGGGACGAAAGGAAGACAATACAACAACATTAATTGAACCCGAGAACTTCCATACCCCAAGACTTCCACCAGTCCTATCTCGCGTTTCATGGCGAGACGCAGTGTTTCTATTAGTTCAGGGCACTCTGCCAGCTCATAATTGAGCACGAGCTCACCGTCATTAAAAATGACGGTCATTCCAGAAGAGAACGAGAGAGGGATATAAAAACGTTTAAGCACGGCTTCAAATTTTCTAACCAGAAAACCAGGGTCTCTGTGCAAGTACGATATTATTGTTTTTAGAGCAAGAGAAACTGTCTTTCCAATGTTACTAACATCACTGGTGAAACACGGGTCCAAGAAGCCAAATTCTGAGGAGTTCAGAGTCCGGAATTCGTTGACCGATTTGACTCTGGTAACACTCGAAAAGGGCAGTCAGGCACAGGAAGTCGGTTGGAATGAGGTCCTCATATCGTTTGGCATTGCTGGAAAAACCTTTGTTCTGCCCCTCTTTTAGTCTGTTTTGTTGGTATGAACTGTAAGTAAACTTGTACTTTATATCTTGCGGTAATATGGATCTTTCAACTGCACCGGTATTTACACATAATTGAAGATCTTCAGTCGTCGTTTTATGTTCACCTTACAAGTGGCGCCATTTTTTGCAAGACTATTCAGGCTGTTCAGGAACAATTTGTCTAATAATTTTGGAAATAACATGCCAGACAGGTAAAAAGCCATATTACGCAAATCATTTCAACAGCATTCGTACGCTGAAAGTGCAGGAATGCTGTCCTCCTTACGGATAGTAGACTTATAAGACACACGTACTTGGTTTTGTGCAGTGTGAGGGTGCCTACTGTCGATAGCTATCAATGTTGGGCGGTAGTATTGATGACCTTTCAAGTAAAAACTGCAGGGCATCTGCCTGAATGGCCAGCAGTCTATGTCAAAACGAGACAGAATGCAGGGCAAGTGCGTCCACTTCTGCAAATTCCACAGGTTAGAGTCGCCTTTCTCGTGAACTAAGAAAAGCCTGTGAAGGGGCCTACCTAATAAATAGGGAATATTCATTTCAAAGCCCGCCACGGAGTAATTTCCATATTCCGCACGGACGAACACGGTAGATGGATATTAAAAAAAAATATACGTGTTTACAGCTTCTATTTCGTGACTTACCATCATTTCGTAAAAAAATGCATCCATTGAGCAATATTATAAATCTCATCGTTGCGCTTTATTTTACAAGTTGGACAGTCTATTACTTCAAACATCTCATCTTTATACTAAACTGAATCTGTGTATCGTTGGTTATATACATGGTTACACCCAAATCACTGAACATTAACATTTGTTTACAACACATATTTTACACATATGACCAACTTATTTTATTCCTAAAACGGGAACCACTGCGTGAGCTTGCATTAGAGCCCCTTGTCCTCTAGTAGTAAAACTTTTATTTTTTTTATGAAGCCCCATCCCCCCCCCAATGAAAGCTTATTACATTTGTCGGATGTCACTAAATGTATGGGGTCGAATTTCCATAATTTTATCTGGGTGCACCCCAAATCTGTTACTGAGGTGAAAAAGTCTTTGTGGAGTGAAAACCAAAATGTAAACCAATACTGGTTCCTATTTTATAGCCATCGAAAATATAACATTCAGCATCTCAATATGTTTTGGTTTCCTGTTTTTTTTGCTTCATTTCGCTATTTAACAGAAAAACCGCTATTTAAAACATGTAGTTTAACTTCTTTGGAAGGAATGGTGCCACAAGAATTCTTGTGCTTGTGCGGTTCAATAGTTATGAAAATTTTAACTGTAGTATGCACTCCAAGAGTTGCTTCTGGAGTGCTAAGCGCGATTTTGGGGTGTAATTTGTTCCTGCGTATCCGAATATTTAGATCCCTGCAGTTTACAAATTTTAACCACATTAGCTCCAGAGACATACGTGTCGACGTCTTGGTAGTTAGAAAAATAATGCCAATATGTTATACTAAACATATATCCTTGGAGTTGATGTGGTTAAATGTACATTAAATATTCTCGTAACTAAAAGCGGACAATGATACCATTTAAACCACCTTGAAGCTCAGTTGTTGGTTGCGCGCGCTTGCCTAAAGCTCTGCCCGACTCTTTATTGGGTTGGCTTTCCCGCCATACTCGCGAGTAACTCCGCCAAGCCAGCCGCATCGGCAAGTATGAGTCGGACGGCGGCTGTCTTACCAATTCTCGGACAGGGTTCTCACAGGGTACTTGAAGTCATTGAGTTGTTATATTCAGTTCCTTGAATGTTCTTGAAATATCTTGAATTAATTTGTACTATTTTGCAATTTAAAATGCACTAGCTTTGAGCAAGATAAGAAACAAATATGCAATAAGTTCTCGTATGTTTGAACGCTTAACAATATTTTTTCCGAATCTACCCTTGGAAAATATGTTAAACAACCCTCAACAAACTTATGTAGCTGAATTTCATTTAAGAATAATCGTTGAAACAACTTTTAAGCCACTTTAAATGACATGAGAGTGGCCTTGAACAAAAAAGACTAAGTATTTTTGAACAAAAAAAAGAAAATAGGATGGATTTTTCTGAGTATAAGCTGAACATTTTAAGGTTCGTATTAAGGTTGCTTTTAAGAATCCCTTAAATTTAGATGTTTAAGACCTGTCATATGTAGCTGTCATATGTAAATGTGAAGTCAGATGTACCCAAAAAATAAAAAACCGGAAACTCATTGAAAATTGCTCAGCACAAAAAAGCTGAAATCAGCTAATCAGCTGAAATTTCTCATGCCTGCATTTATATATAACCTTAAATTAAAATATCATTTAAGCATTATTAATGTCACCATGATAAATAATTAAGAAGACATGTAAAAACCTTTCATTTATTTTTGGTTACAAACTCGTGTATCAAATACCAAATCAATATTTAATTTGTAAGGATGTAAGGGTTTCCAGAAAACAAAAAAAAATCTTCAATATCATCAGTTAGAGAAAATGCTTCCCCATTGTGAATCTCCAATTTACTCCATCCAACATCTGTTTTGAATACAAGCATGCAAGTTTTCCCTAGACACAATGAAGCAAAATGCGTGTTGAAACATGTTCCATTTTTTCTTCTATAGGCGTAATTGTCATATTTGTCGCCGTATTTATTGACAATTAACGTAGTCGAATTCTTACACATCAAATAACTGTGCTAGTTCCTGGTTCACTTCTGGTAACAACCTAGATCATGGTTCACAATATACGTCTAATTGGAAGTCGTCAATGTTGTCGTATTGCCTGTTTCCATATATGCGGTGTATCCTACTTTGGTCAACTGGAACACAGTTAAAGGGGTCTTCACTGTGAAAGTAAACGCTAGTGTTAATTACGGAGCAGAATAGTTTGGCCTGCCTGTTGTTGAATACTTTCACCACCTTTACTTAATCGCAAACTAGTTCCGGGTGGTACCAAGTTGCTTTATCATCACAGCGTACATCCTTTCTCCACACTTCATCTAGAGATGTCATTACTCGGCAGTGTTACCCGTCGCTGACTAACTAAATGCTTCATTATGTCTCCTTATATAGTATTTATCAAATTAGTTAGATAATGCGGATGGATTCTTTAATATGCTGAACCAGCTTTATTGTAATGTATATGATCGGGATACCGGCCATTGGGTATAGTCACCTGGTTTCTCTGGAAACAGCTTAAACGGACCTAATTACAACTGTCAAATTTAATTTGACTCCCAAAATGGCGACACTTGTCGCCAACTAGAAAGGGTAATTATTAAGGTGCCTACGGTGCATGCATGTATTTCTGGAATGTGTCTTTTACTAATTTTTTGCCCTTTTCGACATTTTCAAAGAGTTTCTTCATGCACCAGTGCATGAAGGCACCGGTGCCTTGATGTACCGGTGCAAGTAACTGTCTTGATTTGTGCCTCGATGCATGTCTTGATTTGTGCCTCGATGCATGTATTTATGCATTGGTGCGGGATGCTTCTTTTTACATAAAATCAAATTAAAAATTCATCACTAACTAGAAAGGGGACTTATTAAGGTACCTACGGTGCATGTATGTATATGAGAATTACATAAAAACAAATATAAAACTAATTTTTTTGTCCTTTTCGATATTTCTGAAGAGTTACTTTATGGATTGGTGCCCCGATGCACCAATTCATGTAACTGTCTTGATTTGTGTCTCGATGCATGGATTTGTGCATTGACGCAGGATGCTTCTTTTTACATAAAATCAAATTAATGTTTTGGTCCTTTCTAATCCAGTGCAATTAGATCTTTTTTGGACGAAGTTTGGAAAAAATTCCCATAAAGACAAAACTTAGCAGATATACCCAGAAATACTTCCGAGTTACATACTAAAATTGCTCTAGAATTCCACTGAAACCTTTGCCACCATTTTGAAAAATGGCCACCGCGGCTACCAAATTGACTATGTTCTTAAATATTGCACGAACAATCACTCCTACCGAACATTTTATAGAGAAATAAATTAAAGATAAAAAAATTCTCTACAAGAAAGGTGACTATGATGTTTCGTTAAAACCAACTGATTTTATTTTTTTTCACAATCTACTAGTTTACTGAAAACTTGTATGGCCACCGCCAGTATCCAAATTGTGTATTTCTGCAAAAACTATTATTCCTACCAAATATTTTAGACTCAAATTTCATTTTATGGGAATTTTTTCCGACCCTAGGATGTTACTCAGAGTATTTCTGGGTGTATCTGGCAAGTTTCATCTTCTTGGTAATTTTTTCCGACCCCTATTGCTAATTGCACTGGACATTTCTGAAGATTTTTATTCTTTCCGACATTTCTGAAGAAAGACAAATACACGCACCGGTGCTTTGAAGGCACCAATACATACCTTGATTTGTGCCTTGATGCATGTATTTGTGTTGGTGCGGGATGCTTTTACATAACATTAAAACTCATTGTTTTTTTTTATCCTTTCTGAAAAAAAAAATGTCACATGCATGTATGCATTGATTCGTGCCTTGGTGCGGGATGGTTCTTTTTACATAAAACAAATTAAAAATTCAGTTTTTTTGGGGTCCTTTCCGAAATTTCTGAAGAAAGACAGTCACATGCATTGGTGCATTCAGGGATGTGCTTTTTACAAATAAAGCAATTAAAATTCATTTTTGGTTCTAGAGTGGTTTATTCCACGGTGGATTTTCAACATTGACGGTAGTTTGTACGTAATTGATATTTTTTTAGGATGAACAATCTCTTCAATGGTCGAAATCAGTCGTTCTTCCGTTAGATCTTTGTCCTTAATAACGAATGTATTTCTCTTGACTTTTACTTCACCTCAAAGCGCCTCTTTAAGTAAATTCCAGAGGTTGTGTGGATTAGGGTGATAATCTAAGCTACATACCTGTTTGCTGCATGGATAAATTCCCTTTATTTTATTAAGGATGTATTTTACGGCTTTTTTCTGGCGACGAAACACATAATACCTATTTTTAAAATCGTTTAGTTTCATCAAAGTAAATGGATGTAATATTTTAGAATTCTTCAATTTTGGTGAAAAGTCGCTCTCCATACCTCGTATAACGTTTCGCAGTTGGTCTATTACAACGTCTTTTTTTATATTTTGTGATCTGCATACTCTTAACAGCTCATTAGTTTCTTCAACGTTTCTAGAAATAAAACATTTTAGTAATCAATGCGCAGATGGTAATTTGGATTTTATGAGTAAATCTATCACACTACTGAAGTTTATAAATGCAGTCCTGGATTGTAAACCCTTTTGGTTTAACTCCAATTCTTCGCAACACATTTTGTCTTTGTTCTCAATTTGTTTCAGTATTCTGTGACTAGATTTACTGTATCCTAAAATAAGACTGATATCTATAGCTTTATACCTGCAGCGACCTAGAGAGTCAAAAATGGTAAATATCTGTCTCTCGCAAAAATCAGGATCCTTAATATACACTGACGATGTATATGGTAACTCTGGAATTGCGTCCACGGTTAAACAGTGTCTTTTGTGACACCGTCTCGAATATCCGCTGTTTATATACATTCCAACAGCTTATCATGGACACAATAGGATATAATGGATGTCCGTCTAAACAAAAAATTATTCGTAAAATTAGAACATATTGTAATTTTGGGACTTTTCCAACTTATAAACGAAAGCTAGTCACATCCCTGCTATACTTGACTTTATTTTTATTTTGACCAAATCAACATCCTCAAGAGTTTTTTTTATGGTTGGAGGCCCCTCTCCAATAGTTTTTTTCCGACAAGCTGACATTACAAAATACTTGAATGTATTCAAATTTAACCACATCAACTCCAAGTATATATGTTTAGTATAACATATTTGCATTCTTTCTCCAACTGCCAATACATACACATGTGCGTCTCTGGAGCTGATGTGGTTAATAAAGAGCCGAATTATCGGCCCTTATACCCCAGAAGTTCAATCATTATCTTCAAACTTTAAAAGAAAAAAGTAATTATGCCACCGAAGAAAAAGCATCGCGTTAAAAAAACAACGTGTTTACTGGATGAAATAATATTTAACAAGTCTTCAGAATTTTTGCAAAGGCATAAATTCGATGACCTGGACAATATGAAATCGATCTATGCAAAATCTACAGACAAAGGCTGTGATAGACTGTATTATGTTTCAAGCACCAATCCGTATATACACATAAACCCCCACCTGTATGCATGGCATGGAAAAATTCCATCAGAAAATTTTATACGCTACATTTTTCGAAAAGCAGCCGACTCCATTGGTCCCATCTATAAAGGCTATTGTTTATCATCTGATGGCGAGGTAGTGACATTGTATTTTTCAGAGCAACAGACACTGCCTGTGTATAGCTATGGAGAAACCAATTCAAAGGTAACCCTGAAAGCCTTGTTATTTTTTTCATAGATGTAGAGATGCGATGGGAAATATCGGCGTGTTTCCAACATAGTTTAATCCTAAACGTATTTATTTCGATGGTACAAACTTCGGTTTTGTGGAAACTTCTCACTTTCAGAACGTTGCCTGCCGAATCATTGAAAGTAATCGTATTACCGTCTCCGCTTGCTCCCACCCCGTGTGTTTAATGTACTCTCCCGTAAACATACTTAAAACTAGCGAGAACGTTTAGTCAGTCAGTCACTGATAACTGGACTGTTGAATTTTTATTCTAGTTCCATAGCATTCTTCTATTTTTGTGTCCAGGGTCTGGACCCGGTATGCAATTCCAATATAAAGGGTACCAAGATGCCCGGTGCATGTACATCTCCTGCTGGCATATGCGAGGGGACTCGAACCGGTGATCCCGTGCTGAAGGAAATGTTTCACGAATTTTACTGTAACCAAGCACTCAAAACTCTCCCCACAGCTTTTAAAATCAAGCTTGAGAGACCTGCATACGTTAAAGAGACAATAAGAAGATATGATGATTTTATTGACGCAGTTATTACGTACTTGGATTCGAGGAACTAATAAATGGATTTACATAATGTACCCATATTTTTTAAAATTTTCAATACTACGTCTAGTCAAGTGGAACCTTAGTTTATTTTCGCTCGATTCGTCTCTATTGCCTTTTGGAAACTTGGCCATAAATCGACAATCGGAGTTTCATATACGGTGTTCGCCGTTGGGGCTGTCTTCGGGTTGCCAGTAGGACAAACCAATTTCGCAGAATGGACGCATCACAAAATCTTTGGTGGCTGCGCGGCCGCAATGGTATAGTCCTGCCTGGGACAATGATTTTGGGGAAACGTAACTGTGCCAGTCACTTCCGAATATTTCCTCACGTCCTCTCGGCGTAAGGAGACTGTCCTCGGGAGTAAAACACATTTTTACCATCTTAACTCTTTGAATGTTGTGAAAGTTAATTTTCACCGTTTTTAATTCACAATATTTTGGAGGGGGAATAGAGGTTGTAACGTTTTATATAACGTGATAATGACTTTCATGTCATTCAAATAGTTAACCACTTTGACTACGTATGTATTTCTATTTACTGTTGCAATACTAGCCCTATTGTAAAGCTGGATCACCTGACTGGAGAGGATACCCGGAATCCAGATCAAAAACCTTGGGAAACCATCGTTTCCAACAACGCACACTTTTTTCTCTGTGCTCGAATTCCCTTTCTTACCCCCCCCCCCGCCCCAACCTAAAAGAACTCAATCTTTGAAGAAGCATATCTCCAGAAATTATGAACCAGTCCGACTGAACTTTTCACCATTTAATAACCACAAACTTCAGCTTTATTCCCCGGAAACAGAATGTAAAATTACCTTATGGTTCGCCCGCAATATTTTTGAAAAACTTTATGGTTTATTATCCGCATCTAGGCTTCTAAATGCTGGGATTAACTGTAATTTAAGATCCAAGGGTTTGTACGTACGCCAAAAGAGGAGCCCTCACAATTTGGTTATGTTTGGTGAACGTCGCCATCACCTCTTTAACGTTGATTTGTTGGTTATGAATCTTATGATGTAGAAGGTGAAACTGTATTTCGTGAATTGGATATTGCTAGAACGAGGGGACTAACAAATATTGTGTTTTGTTTTGATGATAGTTCTCGTAAGCCATGTAACGTTAGACAACCAGTACAACACGTACCTTTAAGTCCGTTAAATCGAGGCCAAACAACTGTATGGGATTACCCTTTAAACGTACCAGACCATTTTTCCCATCCTGTAGTCCTAAATGCATCTGCATCTACGTTCGTCCCGCTACAGCCCGTTAATTGTCTTACCACCCTTCCGGAAACTGTCACCCTTGATAGCCCAGTTAGACAGTTATTCCCTCCCTTCAGGACCGTTAAAGGGTTCACACCTCTGCCACGTTTCCGCAAGTGGGGGAAAATGTTCCACGCTAAAAGCAAACGTGCCTGTGCTAAAAAATCCGACCCTTTACCTGAAGTGTGGGCTTATTCCCCAGCAAAAATTGATCATGGTCAGCCATGGTTAAACACGGGTAGTTCAGGGTAAACACGGTTAAACCATGGGTGGTCCCAATTTACACTTGGTTAAATCTCGTTCAAAACCATGATCACTAGTTACCATGGTAACAGGACACTTTCACCATGTTTCAATCTTTGGATAACAATGGTTGGTCCCAATTTACCATTGGTTTAACAATGACAAACCATGATCATAAACAGTGGTTTAACCGTGGAACATTTTTGCTAGGGTTGTCATACCGTCAACCTACACGCACCCTTACCGACAGGTTACCATGACGCTATTAAAGGGCCGGAAGGCATGCTCTGGAAATTAGCTATGGAGGCTGAAATAGCTGTTTTGGAAGAAATGCAAGTTTGGGACGTGATAGAACGACCTCCCGAAACTGTGCAGGTCATGAACTCCAGATGAGTGTTTGCACGCAAATATAATAAAGATGGTACGTTGCAAAAACCTAAAGCCCGTCTTGTTGCGTGCAGCTGTTCAGCCAAACCGGGCCTCGAGTTCGACCTCGTCTCCTCGCCTGTCATAAGGAGCAGCTCTCTCCGCCTGCTTTTCTCCCTAATTGTCTATAATGGTTATGCCTTCCGCACAGCAGACATCCGCTCTGCCTATCTCCATGGTGACCTGTTCCATGAAATTTATTTACGGCCCCCCCCCCTAGATTTTACAAAACGCCCCTTAAAGGGGGCGTCCTCTTGTATGTAAGTTGAAAAAGGCCATTTACGGCTTGCGCCAATCAGGGAGACAGTGGCACTTAAAACTGCGCTCTATTCTCGAGAAATGTGCTTTTACACAGAGCTAGTGTGACCCTTGTGTGTTCTATAAGCGTGAGGGGGGTGAGCTCGTTGTAATCGGCCTGCACGTCGACGATTTGTGTTTCGGGGGTCCCGACCACATCATTGATGGTGCTCTTACTCAAATTGGAGCTCACTTGACAGTAGTGGAAACCATGAATGCCCTGTATTTTGACCTATTTTTGGAAACTGGTAATGATGGACTGTATGTTCACAAACGGCCTTCATACTAAAAATCCTTGAGTTCCTTAAAATGTCAGACTGTACCCCCGTCGCTTTCCCTTCCCTGGTTAGCCAAAACCTTGATCATTGTCTTGACTCCCCTCCAGTCGATATACAAACTTATCAATCACTTATCGGTAGTCTTCTCTTCCTTGTTTCTAACTCCAGACCCGATGTTAGTAAAGCAGCTATCACCCTTGCTAGATTTAGTCACAAACCTACCCAGCTGCATTGGACCGCCGCTAAACGTATTTTACGTTATTTGCGCAGCACCCTTGACCTTTGTCTATACTTTCCTTCTTGTGTTTCGATACAAACCGTTGGGTATTCAGATGCGACGTGGAGTGTCACTGACGATGCACGTGGTTTTTCTGGCTACTTAAGGTGGCGGATTGCTTGGTAGTTTGGCGCACGTTAAAACAAAAAATGGTTGCGCTTAACAGCGCGGAATCGGAGCTCATGGCAATTACTGAGTGTGCTAAAGATTTGCGTTGGGTCCATTTCATGCTTTTGGAGTTTGGTTTCCCTGAACTAGCGAGCAACCCTTCCGTTTTACATTCAGATAGCCAGTCGGCAATTGATATCGTATGTAGCGTTGTGTGCAGTACACGTACCAAGCATTATGCCCGTAAGGTATGGTTCTTACTATCCTTGGTTGATTAACACATCCTTGGTCTTGTGTTTTGCCCTGGTGCTGACTTGGTCGCTGACTTGTTGACACGTGCCGTCACCCCCGAGAAACTTGCACGTTTCATGGGTTTTTTGAATTTACGTGCCTCCCTTAAATCGTGAGTTAACTAACTAACTAACTGCTAAATTTTAGTTGCCTAATTCGGTCCGTTAGGCGTAACGTACTTCTAACCTAATTACTTTAATGTGGTTGTACCTTTTGTAAGTTTACATTACTTGTTGAGTTTAAGGTTGCCAACATTTTAACATGTTTGTAATAATTGTTACGGTATTAGGAAACTCCATTCCTATACGCCTCTTCTTGGCTTTTATAGCTCCTTCCCTTGACTTCACTACTCATTAGTTAAATTCCACATGTGGTATTTTACCCTTTTCCTTTTGTTTGTATAATACCCCTTATTCGTCGCTAGCAAGGGAGGGGGGGGTTATGTGGGAACGTTTACGTAACGTGAGTGTCTCCCGACCCTTCCCGGATTTTTAGTGTTGCCTACTAAGTTCCCAATCAGTTGACTCCCTTTTGCCCAATAAGGCGTTATTATTATTTATAACACTGTGCTCTTTGACTAATTGAGTAGCGTCCTTTAACAATGCGTCTGTACGCATAATTGGTCTTACATCTGTAACAATGCCTCGTACTTTCTGTTCAGTCTGTCCCAAGGCAGCAATTGTAAGTTAACACCGCTTTACTTAACTCCCTTTGTAACAACTCCGACCTCGTTACTGCGCTTTCCTTTTTACCCTCACTCATGTAAAATGTATCCTTGCTTTTTTTCTTCCTCTAACAAGTCTCCAACCGTAAAAAGCATGTTGAATTCAAGTCAGCTGTAGGCCTAACCGCCATATTGCATAGGCCTAAGAGTAACCTGTGAATCGGAAGCATTTTTCACTTCACCAGCCCTATCTGTTCATCACTATAAACAGTGCGAATTCATCATCCAGCAGACGTGAGTAACGTTGATCGAGCGTTGAAAGGTCATATCCTCGCCATCACTCATTTTCGGATGCTACGAGTGAACGAAAGGAATTCTGACGCAAGAATGAGGCGGATCATACCCAGCAGTAGAATAAAGACTTGTTTGTGGACCGTATGCAGGAGTACCTCTTCTGTTGTTAGTATACACCCTCACCAGCACGGACCTCTCAAAGTGTGTGACTTTCGTCCTTCTTTCCCACTATCAGTAGTAGCCAGGATCTTCCACACTCTGCCCCAAATTACCAGCTTTAAAGGGGCTCCTTCACTGATCCTCGCCTGCAAGATAGTCACGCGCGATATGTCTGGGCGTACGTTGGGACAAATTTCTACGGGGTTTGCCTCACACGTCCGACATAAAGCACGCTTTCTTGGGTACTGTGATTCCCCAGCTGTCTACTTCCTCTCAGCAACCGCCTGGTTATTTCCGAGGTTTGGATTGGTCTTCACCCACTCATAGGAAAGTGAGTATGCCCCTTTAAAGCTTCATAGTCTCAAGATCCTTTCGCCTGGCTGCTGGTTTGCTTGGCTCATCTTGCGGCGAAGGTTGTAACACCTTCTTTGGCCAGCGATAATGAGTCTAGGTGGTCCGTATACAAGACCATAAACGCATCCCCTGACTATAGAGAAAAGAACGTCCTCCTTCCCTGTCTGGTCCCCATTTGGTATTTTTGGGAGAAAGCATGCTTTCTTGGGTACTGAGATTCTCCAGTTGTCTACTTTCCCCAGCAACCTTTTGGTTGTTTTCGAGGTTTGGAGTGGTCTTCTCCACATTAAGGTGCTGAGAGCATGGTCCTTTTAAAGCCCATCCTCAGGAGTGGTTTCCTGCCCTTCATTGTCAGTACAAGCCCTGGCACATCTGGTTTGCCCGGTGTCAGTGGAGCTTCCCTCGACTTCATTTGCCCAATCAACATTGGGCCCAAACGCAACCCTTGTGGTGGTTGTGGATGCATCCACTCTCGTTCACATTGGAAGACAATGGCTCTTTCATCGTCGAGCCCCTCCTCCCGTTCCGTCTGTGGAGCACAGAGTGTCAGTGTTGTAGGAAACACGTCTCAACTCTGCACCTTACATGAACGTATGTATCTTGCAACATCTCTCGTCATCATGTCTCCCCATGTAACGGTGTTTTTGGGGTTTCCGAATAGTGCGCCAACTCCCATTATTTCCGTGGCACGAATGGTGAACTGCTTCAATGCAAAGATGTCTCAACATTTTTGGCCCAATGGTCCGCAAACCATTGTCACCTGTTACCCGACGTTTCACACTTGACTACTGGAAATGTTTTGACCAGTTGTCCATGATACAGGAATGGCTTGCCTCCTCTTGGTGTAGACACCCACGAAACTCCTCCATTGACTAATCACCGGTGACCCTATTGCAACCATTAGTAATCTGGCGCAAGATAAATTTGTCTCGCTGTTGGGCCTCTTGCAGTTCTTCCAAGCCTGGAAAACCAGGTGGACTGTCAGTCACATTTCTTCCAAAGTAAAGGTCCTGGTGCTCCCCCAGATCGAGACGTCCTCGTCACGGTTCTCGGCAGCTCCAGTTTGTTCATTGTGCTCGTTTATCTCCTTTCTTGTGTCCACATCTGTATCTGTGCTCCTCCTGCCACGTCCGGCAATCAAATTTGCTGGCCGATGTACCAAACGTGATAATGCTCCCCTTCTAGCGTGGTTTTGCCACCCATCTTGCATCCTCCATCCCGTCATCATCCACCGTACAGCGCATAAACAAAGCTGGGTCCCTCATCCCGTCCCGTGACTGGTGAGTGTGCTGCTTGCGTTTTGAGCATGTGCGGGCAGCAGCTTCAACCACTTAGAAAATCCACGCATGGGTGAATGCTGCTGGTCGCCAGCTGCGGGACGATGTCAGGTTGCTGCCGTCGTCACAGTGTTCTGACATGTCTCGCTGCTGTTTTCTTTTGACCCCTCATCCATCCTTTGATCCAGAGGGAGAAAAAATTCCGCTCCAGTGAAGTAGAAATGTCTGCTTCCCATCTCCTGGCTGCACCCTGGCATCCACTAGTTTGTAGAACATGGTACCCACCTTCGGAGATGTGGCACCTGCCTGGTCACTCCAAAAGTCGTCGTGGTGGTCAGCCCATCCATCCATCGTTCGTAAGTCTCCGCCTCCATAGTGGTCAGGAACGTCCGCCCTAGCTTGATTCCCAGTTAAGGTGCCGGTGAAGAACTCTTACGAAGACGTCTGTCTTCCTGGCTGTCTGCCTGGCTCGGCTATTTCTGGTTCCCAAGTAAGTTTGGACTCCTCCCGGTCATCATGTGTAATGGAAAACTCACGCTCCGCTCCCTCCGTCTACTTCTGGAATACCTAGAACTCCTCGGTCGTCTTCCGGTTTGGCACCCTGGTCAAGACCTGGTCGTCAAAACCGACGTCGGAGCCCCCTATCTGGCTCTCCAAAAAGCGCCCTTCCAGGTGAAGTTCCATGGTTGCTGATGGCTTCCTTCATGGTCATCAGTTAGCCATAGGTGTGGCACCACCACACAAAAAAAAATGGGCCCCCATTTTGCTAGAAAGAGAACATCCATGCAGAGTAGACTCGGCCCGTTAAAGCAGCACCCAGACAGGCGAAATTCCGTGACGGTGACGTCTCCTGCTCCCATCCGGTGATGGCCATTCACCAAATGAAAAAGAACCGCCTCCATCTTTGACGAAATAACCCGTCCACTGCTGCTAAGCAGAGTTTATCCATATAGTTGTTGTCGTTCCATTACTCCTTGCCGGCTGTTGCCCTCCAACAGCGGGAAGAAAAAAAATCTGATTCCCCATGAAGGTTGTCCTAGGTGTAACGGTTTTACACTTGGGGGAAAAAAATTCCGGGTTCGGATTCCAGGTGTAAGGGTTTGCGATGGTCATCCACGAATTTGTACACCAATCTTCCTTCCGTAGGGGAAAGAAAAAATTTTGCGAGAGTTCCCCAAACGGTACCAAAATCCAGGACGGGGTCCCAGGTGTGACGGTTTGTGTGGTTGGGAGTAATGGTGACGACGCATAATTGTGTCTTAGGTCCCGTTTACCTATTCCTCACCATCCCTTATGCTCTGGGAACGCTGAACCGGACTTGGTCGAGTCCATGTCGCTCTTTGAGTTGCATCAAGCAGCTTCATGGATTGTCGAAATACGTCTTTGTTGGTTCGTTGTCTAGAGTATGATTCTCACGTCCTGTCTACCCAGAGCCCATCCACACACCATCTCGTGTGTGTGGCATATCGTCGGCCTCTGGCCGGCCAGGCCACTGGTCTCAATGGCTTTCTTTCCCCTGCTCTTATAGCACTCGGCAAAGGGAGCCACCGAGAGCAGGTGCAACGCGATTGCGCAAAAGGCTCACAATCGAGCACTGATGCACCTATCGTTTCGGCCGTGAAGCCCCTTATGGGGTTGCTTTTAAGTGATGGCCTGTCCCCAGTTTATCTCGTTGGGCCAGGCCATTACAACTAGCCGACTGATATCTCGAAATATAGAATCTGGAATTTTATCTCTGACTATGTTTAAATGGGATATTATACCATCAATAAATAACCTTAGGGCAGCCCTAAAATTTTTATTATAAATTTCGTTGTTAAATGCGTGTAACATTATTCATTATTTTTTTTATTTTATTTATTTATTCATTTTGTTTTAAGTTTCAAAGGTGAACGTACGCTAATTTTTTTCTAACTTAGTATATTGCTGGATTGTAAACGACTAATGAGGACTTATATGAACTAATAAAATTAAAAAAAAACAGATTAAATTAGTACTATTCAAGCAAGGTCTGCCAAATTAAAAATTAATTGTATCTAGAATAAGAACTTTGTGTTGATACAATGAGTTATATGATCAGCTGCCCCAACGCCGATCCGCCTGTCGACATGAGTGTATGCCAGTATCTTCTTACCCATACTATGACAAAGTCATGGTTCATACTTGCTGGTCCCGATGTACATGTCCACAATATTAGAATTCAAGTCTCGCTCTATCTAGAACCCACATGACTCTAAGGCGGCCCACGCACTGAGCTACTTCGCCGTGTGCTGCAGCCAATGAGAATGCTTATCGTTTATGAAAAACCACCGCCTAATTGGCTTCAGCAACTTGGCTGCGCGGCCAGGTTGGTTAGTGCGCTGGCAGCCTAAGATACCAATTTGAGTTTTTTACTTAACTAATTCAGTCATTTCCGAATGAACAGTGAAGAAAGAGTATTTATTTTAAAATTAAAATACAAAATAAATTAGCTATATCCACGATTTCAATGAATTAAAAACATAAACCCTGTAAAGCGTAATTTTAATAAATCTAATTTAGCACAATTTACCTAAACTGTACAAATTATCCAGCTCCTTATTTATTTAATAAACTATTTGTCTTCACCAGCCAGTAATGTTCATTAACATATCGTAAATTTAAAAAAAGCTATACAGTTTAAATAAACTTAAGTAAGGTAATTCATAATTCATTATGGGCTATACAAAATGTAATTATCACATAGAAACTGGTGACGTAATTAGATATTGCCGAAACTTCACTAGTTGCAGAAAACACTGCGTAAATCGATGTTGGATTCACACCCCAATTGCTCGTCAACGCTGTGACGCAGATCGTCGATCTGGAAAGGTTTTTGCAATCTTACAACGTTAAACGAAGTGATTGTTCCATTCGTGTGGGAGATGTGGAGGAATAAACTCGAGCCAGGTAACGAGTTTCTCGTGCAAGCAGTAGCCTACGCGGGTCGCGGAAAAGAATTTTTTAGTAGATACATGTCCCAGGTTAACTTCATCATATAAGAAGAAGGATTCACTAGCGTATTGTATACTCTTACGGAATTATACGATGCAGTCAACAGATTCCCGGACGTCAACCATTTTTGTTTGGTCACTGGTGAATATGTTCCTATTTGTGATCCATCCAAGTTGTTAACTCTGGACCAAACAAAATCCTATATGTCTTATTATTACATAAAATTAGACGAGTCTTACGACCGAGAAGAACACAGGAAAGCCGAACGCATAACATTAAGTGTACGTGGCGCCTATATATTTAAAATTCCACCTAGTGGTGACTGGATCAAAGATACGGAGGCAGGTATCGGAATATTACACCACGAACAAAATATCATCCTATCCAGACGACACTTACTCGACATATTCCAATTCTTGACTTTACGTACAGCAGTTCCACCGGCCAATGCAGAAACTTACCAAGTCTTTCGTAAAGCGCTCGTGGCCATGGGCTCAATGGATCAAGGGCTTTATGGTGACTTTCGTTCATTGCTTGCAGATCTCCGTCCCAATACGTCATACGTAACATTTTGGCGATCGTGCATGGTAGAGCACAATTCACCAGAGAGGTCAAAAACACGAGCGTCGTAGCTCAAATAAACTACAGTGTCAGTAAACCGAATTACAGATGTGTATATACACGAACTAGAACCTTCAACAGCGTCTCCAAGAATCATCTCGAGTTGCATCGATCATTATCGGAAATTTTACACGATTTGGATGCTGCCCGTCCCGTGCGTCACTTTAACACAGATGATCTTGAAAACGTCATGTTTTTTAGAAAAATCGGACCTAGACTAGGCCAGAGGAAATTTCTAACAATGTCTGATTACGATGATGCCATAATGGAATTGGCATGGCCCGAGCTGGAGGAACACGCCAATGTGGAAAGTGACGTTGAAGAACCGTCAGATATTGATTCGGAAGAGACGCTGGATTCTGATTGATAAACTCCATTTTTGTCCAGTCAATAAATACAGTTTACATTCTGGAAAAAAACGATTTAAAAAACAAGTATGTCCTATTTTTTTTTATTAAATAAGTCTATAGTTTTCATTTTTTGTTATTTTAATAAATCAGACTATGTAAACTAACTACAGGATGGAACATTTTATCGTTTATGACCCTTATCAATACTTCCCCACCACACATATGCACATATTGGACCACTTCTTGTCGTTATATATTTAGAAGAAGTTTTTTCTGAAGTGCTAGCCGGTTCTTTGACATCAAATACTGTATAAGAACTGGGAACTTCTTCCGCAGTACGAGCCGGCAATACCACAGAATAACCGGGAACTTCTACCGCAGTACCAGCCGGTTCTTTTACAGCAAATCCTGCAGCACCGGGATTGTCTTCTACAATCGGTTCTTCGACAGCAAAACCTGCAGCACCGGGAATGTCATCTACAATCTGTTTTTCGACAGCATCAGTCCACCAATCTGCTTCTGTTTCTATTTGAAAATGGGGACCAAATAAGTAGTCTCCAAACAAAGTTACAGTCAGCTGTTGTAAATATGTGGCTTGATTTCTCTATACTCTTCATTACACGACATGTTGACTGACTGTTCACCAGCAACTACTAACTTGTCCTGGTGTATAGGTTCTGTTTTATAAACAGTGCTTAGATTGAATTTACTAGACCAGCTATAAATTGACTCAACTCGTGCCTTTAGTTTCATCATTATGATAATGACTACAAGCTGTCCTATTTGTGGCAAGATGCAAACTAAACTAAAAAGGCACGTTGAAAGCATACACAATACCACCCTAAATGAATTTCAGGAATTTGCTAAATCCCCGAAAACAACGCCACGTTAAGCTAGAGTCACTAAAACAAACCGAAACTTAAGAGATGTCTTTCACCATTTCCCTCATTGGCTGAAATGTGAAGTTAAATCTACTAAAAATATGAAGCGTTACAGTCGTTGTATCAATAACCTGCTGGAAAAAACCGACACCTTTGCACTGAAAGACCTCAAGTTTTTGTGGTGGACGCAAACCCATCCTAAAAACTGCGAGAAAAATTGTGGGCAGTATATTTCTTTCTAGATTTTGTAAGCAGTAAAGATTGTCTGTCTTATAAGGAGTCACATAAAATAGCAAAAACGTTAAAACAATGGTCAAAATAATTATTTGAGCAAATTAATCCATTACTGTAACATTAAATCATATGCTAAGAATGACTTGTGTTCCAATTTTCATGCTATGTGTTCGATTCGCACGAGTTAGTTGACTAAACCTCGATCCGGGTGGTGGGAACTTCGTGCGAGTTCCATGGTTCGTTCAACTTCTAAGAATGACCTGTGTACCAAATTTGGTCATGAGCAAATATGTAAAACAAGTTAAATCACAATTTTTCGTTTTGCAAAAAAGAGCCAAATTTATACCCAAGCAAAAAGTAGCATAGCCTACATGGCAAGTGACTATAAAACAAACAGTTAACGTTTGCAAAATGCAGGCTCTGAATCAGTGATTTGATTTGATTTGCACGAATCGATAATTTTGCTTGGCCTGTAAAACACAAGTTTTCACGTTTTTGCACAGATAGAAATGTGTGTGGCTTCCATCTTATGAATATATGGAAAAACATCTAACTCTAGGAGGTTCTCTTAAACTTGGTTTATACATTTGATCTTCCTTTAGTTTTTTCGGCCCACCTCGTGTTCAATTGACCTAAAGTCTCTACCTCAACATTGTCATGAAAGGGTATTAATAATAATAATAATAGGTGTTGGCCAATAAGCTAATAGCTTGTTATTAGGCCAAAGTGGCAGATGTTAAGTGGAAGGTTTTACTACCATCAACAACAGTTGTCTTTTGCCGCATGAGGGAGAAAAACCAGAGTGCAACAGGCAGAAACAACCAGAGAAAAACCCGTACATATACACTTCCCTTCCCAGGATCGAACCGGGCCGGTACGAGTACATCTGGGACCAAGACACCTACCGAATCTTACGCCCCAGTGCTCGCTGCTACCCGTGTTAAAAATCAATGAGCGTACCCCACAATGTCGCGATGGGTTAACAATTCGTGAATCTCTTTTAATACGGTGAAAATCATGTGCGTAGCCCTCGAACTGTTACACTTTGATAAAATGTCTTCTTTAAAACTATGTTTCCCCATCAAATAAACATTGTGCTTGTCGGGTACTACAACGAAAAAAGGCGTTGTAAATAATCAAGCTACGTATTGAGGTCACATTCTGATTTATTGAATAAAGGACCAAATAGGAAGAGTAATTTTGCATCTCCTTGCTAGCAACGTGTACAGTTATTAACAATTTCATCTGTAATCCTTGCATATATCGATGAATGTCTTTGTACAGAGCATCAGTAATCCATTTTTCTAGGTCCAAGAATAGATTTTCGATTACTTCTTTCCCACCAGAAAGGGTATATTTATATTTGAGCATGTTTTTAGTTACATTTTTCAAATCGCTGTTTAAACGTTCAACGAAAAATATTGGGAAAGATACGGTGTTTGTACTGGCGGGTTGAAGCATGTAATTTGTCCTATAATTGGCGGTTATTGCCAAGAAATGGAAATAGTTAGGATAACTAACGTGTTTTTCGACCAAAGACAAATCTTGTTTCAATTCTGAAATACCAAGTCTGTCTCCATAAAACTCATTCATAGTTGACAACAAATTAAGAAGTCTATCTCTAAATTCCAAATAAGGAGTCATATTTTTTATTTATTCTAAAACAGAGAGTATTTTGATGTCGAGGCATAATGATGTCTCGATTTGCTAGTTGCATCTCGTAATTAGCACCGAAAGTCGATATAGGATGAGCTGTTATAAGTTGCTCGTATAATTTAGGATCCTTCAACAATCAATCTGGCTCATGGTCTATTTTATAAATCAGCAACGAAGAAACCACATCCTGCTTCAAGGCTGTCACTTTCATATCTACGTAACTAAGCAAAAAGACCGTGTGTTCCGGGCATTTGGCCTTTGAGTTTTCGATGATTCCGGAACAGCAAAGTGTAGTTTCTGGTGATGGGAAACATCTATAAGAGCCATGACTACTCCCAGAACATCCTCGATAAAATCCTCGTGTTTGGGAAAAAGGGGAAGGTCTCTTTCTTAATTTTAACTCTAATAATAAAAAAAAACAAAAGGTTTTGCGCCAAGAATCAAAGCTTTTATCGAATTCATAACTACTCCCAGAAAATAGTAGAAGATTACCTAAAAATAAACAAACCTTTGGGGTAAGATTCATTGGTAGAGTCTTATACGTACCATGAATACAATCCTATTGTAGGCACCAATCTCAACAACGTAAATTCAGAAATTCCAATACATGTAGAAAACCAAGATTTATTTCCACACATTGCCAACATTTACCTCCTGGTTAAAGGGAGGTTGGTGAAGGACGATGACTCAGCTTATGCCGACACTGATGTAGCTGCGTTGATTTATAATTCTCCCATCTTCCTGTTTTCTAATATCAAAAAACAATCTTGGTGATAAATAAGTCGATGAGTTAAATTATCCGGCGTTTGGTACTCTGATGAAGGGACTGCTTACTTACAGCTCGGCAGAGCAACCGGTTTTGCTCAGCCAGTGCTGGGCGTTGGATAGTGCTGCATCATTCGATACTGAATTAACCAACAACTTGGGATACAAACAGCGGCACGCATCCATCATCGTTGAAACTACTCCCAAGGGAAGCTTTACCTTCGCCATCCCGTTGAAACACTTCATAGGATTTTTCGAAAATAACGATAAGCTAATCTACAGAACTAAACACGTGGTCACACTCATGCGAGCGAATGATACGAAAGCCATATTAAAAGCCGCGGCAGCAGCCAATGGCAAAGTCGTTTAAATAGCATCAGTTGACTCGTTTCTCTTGCCACGGCCTCAGACGAGCAGAAACTTAAACTCTACAATATCACCGAAATTTTCATAGCAGCTTGCCTTTTGTCGGTGAATATTAGTTCCCAAAGTAAAGTCATTAACACTATTTTCTTACACCCACGAAGGACAAAAATGCCTTACGCTAAAGTTTAAACCACAGCAAGCCTTATCATATCCAGACTAAATTATTAAAGCTCAATCTGCAAGTCATTGGTTGCTTCGAACGTCTCTACCTGCGAGCGAGAAGTGGACTCGTCGACCTAAAGTGCCTAACAGCTAAAACAGACTTAACGTCGTAATTATTCGTCGTAACAGTTTATCATTATCCAACCTGCAACATAAAATGCCACCTGCAACCTGCATAAAATGTGTTTTTGTCATTTCTGAAACCAATGCCGTAAAACAATTGAACTTCCACAGCTATTCACGCCCTGGAGGAAATAATCCATAAAGGAGCTTATCAGAGAAGACTACATTTTTCTGTTTAAATTTCATTGTCCAATACTGTAATTTTTGTAAAGACATGCTTCCCTTAAAACTTTAGCCTACTGGTGAAACGGAATCGTAAACTTGGAAAATTTACACGATGGAGAAGAAGTCGCTGGGTAGCATAGTCCACGGTTTCTGGAGAACCCTGTTATTTTGATAGTTTTAGCAACATGGGTCCTCCCTGTCTGTGGTTAACTACTTGGGACTGAAAATTAATTACAATTACGGATGCGTACAAACTTTGACCAGATTTGATGCGGCCACTTTTGCTTATTTTTCCTAACTGCCTTCTCTCAGGCTCGTAATTACGAAGCTATTTTTGATAGGATGAGAAAAGTTATGTGCGAATCTAACTGGAAATAAATGTCTTATACGTGAAACTCTTCGAATGCCTCTACTGCGATGGACAAATTTTTTTCTATTACGTAAGGAATATCGAAAACGGTACCTGTCGAATGCTGGTCTTTTAGTTTAGCAATGTAAAGAGCTCTCGTTTCTACTTTACATTTAGCAACTAGTGCAATGTTCGGATCACTGCAATATAAAACCGCTTTATGATTTAAACCAGAACTTGTACAGACGAAGCTCGAAAGAAGACCGGAATTAACAAACCAATCAGCTGTTTTTTCCAATGGGCTTATCATGCTGAAACTGATGAGCTTGAAACTGTTTTCATGCACAAACTTCTTTGTAGCGCATCACTCGGTAAAGTTAGTTCACTTAGATTTCTAATCGGCTTGTGCTTGCATTAAAGTATACTTTCTGGTAGTACTGTAATAAGCAATTTCTCTCAACGTACTTTTGTTGCCGCATCAGCAGCGTGCCGCGTGAAAGCTATGTCCTTAATTTGCTTCTACTTCACGCAAAAATTCCCGTCAGCCTCATCTACGTAGAATGTATTTTTTCGATACTAGAAATGGCAGAGGCTAACTCGTCGGTGAGAAGAGTAATGGCAGAAGGCAAGTCGGTTTTAAGTTTCTGAACGTCGTTTAGTAGAGTACCGATCTGAGAATAATTTACCGCATCTACAGATTCGATGCCAGCTCCAACTTTGGTTAAACGCTTACTTTCCATATCGTAGTTGTTTTCGGGGATCAGCACGTACCCTAGCCCAGGCTGTCCTCTTGGACCAACTCCCATCTCTTCACCCCTTCACCTCTCGTGCTTTTCAAAGATCTTCCAAATTTATTATGACATCTTTTTTAAATATACGAATCACGCCGCCCTTTCTTCCCCCCTCCCTGCACAAAAACCTTTAGCGTACATGACACGGTGACAGAGTAAGGAATGAAGCAAAACAATGTGCATTAAAGACTTGGTTTGTGAAAATAGAAGATGTAGCAATCTCAAAAAAAAGACAACTGCCCGATAGGGACTAGAACCCAGGACATTCGGATGCTGTTAATATACCAGGTTTAGTATGCAACTGTGTTCTGGGTACGAGTTCTAATCGTGGCAGTTGTCTTTTCTTTATATCTCATATTATTGTACCTCGTATTCTCACAAATCAGTTTTTCTTGCACCATCTAGCAGCAAATGAAAATTTTAACCTTTATAGCTTGCTCCCAGGTGCACGAGGATGAACCAAATTTTCACTCAGTAATTAAGGATGTTGTGGCTTGTTTGTTTCTTTAAAAGATATACCGTTATGCATTCCTTCGCTTGGTGCAAGTAAGAGCTAGATGGTATTACATAGCGCTAGATGTTGTCAGATTTTATCTGCTTTCAATCGGTGATAGTGCCAGTTTAAACCACTGCAAAGCCTTGGAATTCATTATTTTAGCATTCAGTCTTTCATTTTATCATGCCTAAACAATCGATTTTTAACGTGTTTGTGGTGTGGTTATTATTTCGTTAGCCACTAAAACGTTTTTTTTTTGGTCATTACCTAGAACGCTGATGGAAATGTTTATTGCCCTATATGCCCCCAGTAGAGGCCTCTTACTACCCATAAAAAGATGCAGGCTGCCGTTGATAGCCAGAGTTATTTTCCTAGAAGTGTCACAGTATAGGTCAGCATGGCAGTAGTTCACTAACCTTTGAACAGAGAGTGGCTCTCCCAGCGACGCACTGGCAAAAGTAATAAATTAAATGAGAGGCTACGCATGTTTAATCAGCCAAACCCCCCCCCACCACATCCCACAGTAAAACAAAATGAAAAAAAATTGCTTATTTATGTGCAAATAAGTCAACCTGCCAATACTGACGAAGAGCTCGGAGGTGGGCAAGGATCCGTAAGCACTATCACTGCTTTTTTTCCCACTTACTAATCACAGGGTAAACTGCAAAAAATAATACTGAAGAAAAAATTATCAATATTGCTACATCCAAAAAGTGAACCCAGCCTTTCTGGATGTAGCTAGTATAGATAATATTTTTGACAGCATGAAAAAAACGCATCTCCACATTGCAAACACTTTAGCTGCTACTTACGAAAATAAAAGTTGTAGGCATAAAAGCTGAAAAATACGCCTAAAATCAAAAATAAGGCTAAAACCTAACACATTTTTAACCGGCAATTCTGATGGTTACTGCTTTTAGATCATTTTTTTTACCGGTACTCTCTTATCTAATCCACCAATTAACCAAGCCCAAACGTATATTATCTAGACACGCTAGTGTGTCGCCACCAAGTAACAGTAGAACATCCCAATGTAGACATCCGATTGTAAAAAATTGATTGTTAATAATAAAAAGGTGGCTCACTAGCAGACATGTGTCTGTTAACTGAAAGCAACTGAAAGCATATTATGGCATGTTGAGGGTAAATCCCAATGCGGCAGAAATGTTTCAAACTGTGGAAAATGTAAGGGGAAGGGTCAGAGACTAAGAAAAACTAAAATTTAAAGGATGAGTGTCCACCAATCATAGAGAAAAAGATGTGTCAATAACGTTGTTTTTATGTTACTGTCTAGCTAGCTAGCTGGCGAGTTGACTAGCTAATAAGATTTTTCCCATGTTAAATCTCTTAGACTTTTTGCTCATGCCTAGCGCAAAATTGAGAAGGCCTACGTAGCTGAACTTTTGCACACGGATGGATGGTGATCTGAGGATGGTCCTTTTGTTGGTTTGGGTGTTGTAGGGGCCAAGACAAATGCGTGGGAGGGTTTTGAAATTCGCCACCAGCGAATTTAAATTTCGTTTCTTTTCCAAGTTGCAACCAAAGATTTTAAGCAACAATGGCTTGAACAATCAAGACTGGTCCTTAGATTTATTGTAAAAGCCTGGACGAACTAAAACTGAATTTTTTTAAAATGAAACAGTGCCGGGCCTGTTCAAAAGGGATTGTTTTTTCCCCAACTTCCAAAATGTTGTTCATTTGTCATTTTACACGCTCCAAAGTGCTCGCGCAATATTTACGCTCGTTTGCATGACCCACCGCGAGATTGTATATTCATCTTTTTTCATGCTTCTTTGCATTCGAGAAGCATTAACAAGAGTGCCTTGCCCCAGTCCAACTATGCAGCGTCAAAAAAGGGACTTTTTTTCCAAACTCTCGGGTAGCATAAGGTATTCAGTTTGTTAAATCGTCATTATCGTGCAGTTTCTAATTAGTCATTCGCACGCTGTTTTACTAATTTGTCACTAACACGCATGCTAAAGTTGTCCGCTGTACCGTGCAGTTGCTAATTCGACAAAAAGGGACTGTTTTTTTCCAACTCCCACTCTAGTAAACCTTCCACTCAAGTAAACCTCGCGCTTGAGAAAACCTCCCACTCGAGTAAACCTCCCACTCAAGTAAACCTCCCCTACTGCTGTGCATGACTTCTTGTGACTTCCTGTACACCGGCGCGGGGGTTTTCTGTAGGGACTGTTCAAAGGGACTGGCTTTAACCTTGAAAGGTTTCGTTACCGACCTCACATTACCACGACTATAATGGATGGCTGAAATATGTGGCTAAGTGACTGTAAATATAATACAGTTCTCGTTTTCCTGTGTGTTTTAGTTGATCAACGTAATTACTTTTAAAACACTGTGAGCTTGGACTAGCTGTGAGTGTAAATGCTAGCTGACTAAATCTTTATGATAGGGACAAACTTTATACGCCAACTGTACTGGCAATATAGGTAGTCATAAGAGAGGTTAAAGTGATAAATCAGTGCATCTTTCAGACGGTGTAGTACCGACATGATAATATTCGTGTATGATACACAGTAATTCATAAAATGTGCATATTTAAAGTAATGGGAATGAAAGCATTTAGTTCAATCTGGTGTCAATTTTATTTTTTATTTTGACGAACAACAAATTCAGTTTTACTTAAAAAATAGTTTGGTTCCACCTTTTCGACTGCCAAATAATACTTTTAAATTATAACTTCATCACTTTAGGCCAGAGTGTAATTGGAATTTTCTTCCTTTCAGACCTGGATTTTTTTACTGGGCTTATCTTAGTAATTATTTTTCTCTTTCGGATGAAGGCCTTCTATTATTATTCATGATGCAAAATGTATCTCTCCCCCAGAGCCAGAGCAAATAATTGGTTTGGGGGAGAGCTTCCCTGAACATAAAATGAGCCAAGGTGGTAAAATCCTAGAAAAAAAGTCTTACTTGCTTAATCTCAGTTTTGTTGTTTCATAGGTTCAAATATGTGTGGGATAATCTAAACTGATCTCGGGCAGCATAAAAAAAACATTAACTTGGTTCCCTTCCGCAAATTTCAATTCAAGAGACTGCAATATTTAAAAATGCATTTTTAAAACAAATTTTGACACCTAGGCTTTCTTATGCAACCTTTCACATGAATTGGGACAAATAATGACTACTAGAAATTAGGCCTTAATATAAAAAAATGTCTTGCTTCCGGCAACGGGTGAGAAAAGTTGGCGGGGTTTAGGTCCTCTGAAAACCTATCAACACTCTATTATCTAGACACACGTTAGTGTGTCGCTCCAAGTTAGGCAACAATCATCACAACAAACATCACATCAATTCAATTGTTGAGGTTGTAAACCATTGTAGCGCGATGCCATAGCGTCAGTGTCTAATATCCTAAAGCAGAGTTGAGCACATTTCAGGTACTTGGATAAAAATAATAATGCGGTACAAACGCTTAAATTTTGTTGAAATCAAGAGCAATGACCCACCTCAGAAAAATTAACTCGTGTAGGAAAGCCGGCTAAGATGCTTTCAATGCAAAATCTGACCCTCAATAACGTTGCAAATGCGTAACTAGCTAGCTAGCTAGCTGGCTAATAACTAACTACTAGCTAGCTAGCTAATTCTAGTCCGCTCATTCCCATGTTAATTTCCATAGGGTGATTATTCATCGATACCGAGATAATGGGAAGGCTTCCAGCTATGAAATTGGACCAATAGCTGCATTACGATACAAACTGCGTACCTTTTATGGTTTGGAGCCTGGGATGTAACGAGGATGGCGTGGGATGGCGCATAAGTACGAAAATATTGTTATAACCATTGTTAGTATTGTCGGCATCATCTCTCATTGGACAGCCAAAGTTCGGACAATGATAACGTGCATACTGACGTGGGTGCCATCACACTAGTGTAGCACGATAAATCTAAACAACGTTGCCAAAGAAAGTGTATTCACGTCCAGTTCACAAAAAATAAACCAACTCTAAAAACAAAGCAACATAAACAAAGCCAAAAACTGGTGAAGAGGCCACAAAGTGGAGAGTGGTTCGGCCCTTCAAAGGAGTGATACCAACACACCAAAACTAACGGAATAAAACAACAAAATTAAAACCAAACCAAAAACCTATAAAGAGGTGACCAAGTTGAGAATGGTTCGGCCTATAGGCAAACGATAGTATCAAATTGTGGAAAACCAATTTCTTGTTGACGTGCCACTTTATTACACATCAGCACGGTAGTGGAGTTGAGTCTAATACACAATTTTAAAAAAAGGACTAATATCATATCAAAAACCAAAACTGGTAAAAGGGGCCACCAAGTTCCGAATGCTCCGGCCCTTCAAAGGAGTGATATCAACACACCAAAACATTCGCCAACTTATTCGCACCAAATAATATTTTGGATGTTAAATGAAAACTTGAACATTGCTACCCAAAGTAGCAATGTTCTAGTTTTCATTTAACATTCGAACTATTAAGCGGTGCGATTAACTTGGTGAATGTTTTGGTGTGTTGATATCACTCCTTTGAAGGGCCGAAGTATTTGGAACTTGGCGGCCCCTTTTACCAGATTTGGTTCTTCATATGATGTTTCTTACTGTACGTAATACATGTAAGGCTTCATAACAAATGTTTGAAGATAATAGCAAGTATTTTTTATTAAGCCTTACATGCATTACATACAGTAAGAAACATAATAAAGTGGTGATAGGTTTTCAGAGGACGTAAACCCCGCCAACTTTTCTCACCCATTGCCGGAAGCAAGACATTTTTTTTATTAAGGCCTAGTTTGTAGTATGCATTATTTTTCCCAATTCATGTGAAAGGTTGCATAAGAAAGCCTAGGTGTCAAAATTTGTTTTAAAAAATGCATTTTTTAATAATGCAGTCTATTGAATTGAAATTTACGTATTGGAACCAAGTTAATGTTTTTTATGCTGACCGAGATCAGTTTAGATTATCACACATATATTTGAACCCATGAAACGACAAAACTGAAGCATACGTGTGTCCACCGTTCACTAGGTGACCAGTTCGCTGTGGCCAATGAGAATGTGTACAGTACATGTAGCACCGTGCACCAGGGTTGTTTAATTTAAATCAGCCCGATTTTTTTTAAATCATTGAATAATCATTTTGCCTATTCGTACAAGTACTCAATTTTTTTTTATATTGAAAACATACTTCACTGTATCACAAAACGACTGCAATGTTGCTGGAGTGCACAAGAGCAAATTCTTACATAGGTTCAATTTCTGTATTGGGGTATTTACCTAAGCCGCCTAACAATTAGCAAGCTTTTAAGAGTCTACAATGAATGTAATGTTTTGTTTTTGTTTATTTAGTCTCTTAGCCTGTGCAGGGGATTCCCCAATGCAAGAACTAGAGTGAAACTGTGCAGATAGCTTAGAAAAGTCATTGTGGGTCTTGATGACTAAAAGTAGAGTGGCTTAAGTAATGTCTGCAGGAGGCCATAAAAAAGACCCCCCTAGTTTTTCTGATGAGACGCTAAAATGCAAACATAGTAACCGAGCCAGAAGATAATGAAACATAACTGTCACCCCACTTTGGTTAACCAAGGTTTTGAAATAAATTTTGTTTTTTAATGATTTTTATCCCTCCAATTCAATGTTCAAATGTTGTATACAAAATAACTTACTTGGTAAACCTACAATTACGTGGGCATTAACAAATTTTTTTTTCGAAAAATCCAATTTAAATAAAGAAAATGGATTTAAATAAAAAGAATCCGATTTATAAAGAAATTATATTTTTTTGAATCATTTTTTTCCAACCCTGTCACGCACTTGGCCACCACAGCCAGTCAGTTGCAGCGGCCACTGGGATCCAGGATGGCGTGTAGGCGATCACAGAGCAACAATGCTTGCTCCGTATTCATTTTTTACCACATGATCGAGAATTATCAAGGAAAACGTCGGTGGCCGCGCGGCAAGTCAACTTGTTTTGGGGAACAAGTCGAGGTACCCTAGTGCGTTGGGGCCCTTAATGTACCTAGAAAAAAACATATTTTTGGTATGTGGGGATGCTTGAAAACCCTGAACAGATATTGTCGATGAATATTGACTACATTATTTACAACTTTATTTACACTTTATTTATACCATTGTTATGGTGTATTATTGTTGACTGTTTTCTTTTTATTCAAAATTTATCTTTTTCCTTCTGGGTTAAGTACACCTCTACCCACCCTTAAGTTTCTCATGTTTGAGTAAAGAGTTTTTTGTTATTATGCAACCATCCCATTTGTAATGGGAGATATTTGGACTCTTGGAGCAATCCTAGATAGATAATGAAATCCTGCCTTTCAATGGACTTTTGCCACTCAACCCATCTCATGTAATCCTACCCCAGACCGGCTTCAGGAATCCGGATTTCTCTAAAAAGCTTAGCTGGCTGCCATTTTGTAAGTTGTGCCTTTTTCTATTCCATTCTCCTGCATTTTACGAAGTGTTAACTTGAATAGTTGCATTGCCAAATTCCTCAGGTCGTAGACATAATGCTTGCAAAACTTTATTTGGTTCCTGAAAGTGTCTTATTGCCAAAACCATAATGACAGTTTGTAAACCAATAAACCCTGTCCTTCCTGAATGTGTGATGTAATTAAGAAGCGAATAAACCCTGTGGAGGAATTCCAGTCCGCTAACTAATAGGCTTTTCATTTCGACTTTATCAGTCCAATTGCAGCAACAACGACGGCATGATCTGCGGAGATTATTTTAAATCTCTGACTGTGTTTTCTTGTGTAACGCGTTGGGGCTGTACCTGCTTCGGGCCAATGTTCCCCTAAGGAATTGACCCACCTTGCGGTGCGACTCCAGGGCTTACACTGTGACGTCCTCCTTACTTTGTGCTCTGGGAGCATAACCAGACAATTAACTGTATTGGGCAATAACCGTAGTAAATTAAATTTACCGATACTTCTGGTGATGCTATTGGTAACATCACACCTTTTGATAGCAATCCGCATGATGCGCGATTGTCTGTCAGCAACCAGGTTTGGTTAACGAAGACTATTTTTCAATTGAAAAACAACATTGTAGGCTACTGGCCTATTTAAAAAAAAACGTATTTCCAGCTTATTTGACCTAATTACACTTTTGCCTAAGAAAAGGGAGTTTGGTTTCCGTAACATTGAAATAAAAACTAGTGTAGGTCAGTAATCAATGGCGTCATTTTTATTTACTAGGCCTACTTTTTTTCTTATGAAGAAAATTTCAGCAAAATCGCCTATTTAAAAAAAAACTCAATTTTAGGACGTTCCATCTTTGTTTGTAGTTTATATAGGCAGTAACGTCGTTTTTAGCTTCATAGTATGGGTTGAAAAATTATAGCAACGGCTGATAAAAACTTTTTTTCTGTCACTTGTATGTCACTTGACAATGACATCAGAAATTTCCTAAAACGTGGGGAAAGGTTAGGGAGGAAACAGGACAGTCAAACTATGGTAACCAAATTTTATTTTTCTTAGGCATGAGTGCATAACCACTGCTATTTACAAAAAAAAATTATATATTTCCTTTGTTTCATTTTATCATGCTGACATGTTAATGCATTGATATAGGATATTTTTTATCGATGGCCTACTATGAGTGCCAGTTTTGTTAATGGGTTTTAAAAAGTGGTATTAGAATAGGTTAACTTTACCAGTATTTGATTAATTTTTACATTCGAATAGGCCTAGGGTATATAATTTTAAACATTTTCGGACAGTATTTGAAGGCTGCTAATGTCAAATTGGTAGCTTAAATCATTCCCAGGTTACTTGGCAAGAAAGTGTCACTAAAAAAGATGCAGCAAGAAACTACACAATTGATTTTTTTTCACATGGAAAGATTCTTTCCATTTGAAATAAACCTCGCTAAGATTGCAGGCCGATTCTAGGTCAATTTTATATTTGTATTGACAGTGACACATTATTTATGAAGTTACGGGGAATTTTAAGGACCTGTAATAAAAAAAAATTAAACTCACCACTCTGAATGTTTAATAAAAAACGGTTGAGAAACAATATTTACGTGGCCAGGTTCCAATACCACTTTTCAAAATCAAATATGATAGGCTACTTGGAATACAACAGCAAAAATATTAAGGCAATGCAAGTAGCTAAGTCTTTACCAAACCTTTTTGTATAGTTTGCTAACAAGTGTTGGTAATTTACGCGGGTAGTAGACAAATTTAAAAAAATGGTTTGTAAAAAGGATGGGATATGCCCGATCGGTTGCTAGTTTTGGATAAAAACAGATGAGGCCATTCTGAGAGCAATATGGACGTCGCTACCCCAGCTGAAGCCGTGGTGCTAGAAGGTGTAATGAGGAACAATTTTGCTAGGTAATTCCAATCTGAAATTCCTGCATGTTTTATTTGCCTCAATTGGCATGAGCATGAATGCCAAAAATGCCAACGTCTGCCCAAACCAGGGACCTTGTGCACATGAAACAGTCATCCTAAGCGCTTGGCTACCTTGCTTCATACATATTAGAGACCAGTGCCCTTAAGGCTAGCAAGTAATGTTGCCACTGTTTCCATTTTTAATAAGTGATGCCAGTATTAGATCAGTATTTGCAACCTACCACTCCGATACATCACATTTCATTGCGAAAATAAACTGATTAACTGGTATAGTTGTAAGATCGAGGAACTTTCTGTCCGGCACAAAGTGACTAAATTAAAATTTGCATACTGTACATTGGTACAGATTCACATTTTCCTTTACTCACCATTGGTTGCTAAACCACACCTTTTTAGTTGTCAAATTAAAAAGTACATTTTTAAACATTGGATGCTAATTAAAAACATTCAACATAGCCTAGTGATAATGATCTAGGACAACACAAGTTTCTTATAAAATGAGCTGCCATAATAAAAAAAAAGTGCGCCAACAGACAGACAACATTTTTGGGATAAATATTCCCTGTCAACCTTCACCGTTGTCGGTTGCCAAATTGCGAGGAAAATTCAGCATTTGGCGGCTAAGATTTTAGAGCTACTCCCCACATGGTGACTGATTAACAAACCCCCCGATGCTTAAATTGTCATTTCTCAGGGAACCGTATTAGCTAGAAACAAGCTGTTTGCGGCGTTAATTACAGAATTGCAGGGCCTCTCCAACCCAGTACGCAATAATGTCACTAACCACTTTAGCTCATTAGAGTCAGATTAATGCAAACGATATTTAACAATTAAGTAGCAGGATAACTGCTAAAATTGTTTCTTTATAGTCAATGGTGACTGCATTTTAATGTATACTGGCCAAAATAGCGAGTGCCCAACAATTCACATTCGCATTTTTACCTGTTGTTACGAGAGGTAAAAATCTCTGCTTATGCATCGTAAAAGGAATAAGTTACTATGCACTAAGAAGTCATTTTGCTTGCGCATTTTTTGACCTTTTTTATTTTCAGAACTGAAGAGATCTGGTCAGGTCAGGGCTCCAGATCTTACTCGCCAGGTATGGCCAGTTTCAGCTAGACCTAGGCATAGCCAGTTTTAGGCATCGCCAGTTATGGCTAGATGTGGCTGTATCTGGCCAGATCTGGCGATATCTAGCCAGAAGTGGACTAACTTTAGATACGGATCTGGCTGGGGGGGATTGAGGCTTAATGGCGCGTCGACAGCTTGGTCATTAGCGCCAACCTCAGTCACAGTGCAGTGGTCCGGGTTGTGCCTGGATCTGGCCATAACTGGCTATATCTAAAATTGGCCCAGATCTGGCTATATCCAGCCAGATATGGCTTACCTAGCCAGATCTGGCCATGTCTATCTATCAGGCCCTATCCAGCCAGGTCTGGCCATATCCAACCACATATGGGCAGATTTTTAATATAACCAGATCTGGCCTTTTCATAAGGGCTTGCATTCATCAGATCCTTGAAGGAGTTTAACACTTAAAGCCCTAAGTTCGTAGTACTATGGGCGTGCGAAAATCACGTGGAGTCCTGTGCCTGTTTTATTATGGGCAGCGTTGTACTCCAAGTGTAAAATCAGCCCGCATTACTACGGGGCTGGGGATTGCACTGAATCATAACTGAAGCTGCCCAGGCCAAGCCCCATTGATTGGTAGTGGCCTCTAGTGTCAAAATATGTAACTTGAATACGAATAAAGATGACACCAAAATGATGGCTGATTCCGTAACAAAGAAGGCGTCATTCGAAACTTTTTATTTTCTCTAAAAATGGGTAAAGCATGTCCTTAAGTAGAATTTTCGAAACAACACCCACGTAAATCTAATTATGATTTCATGAAACATAAAACTGTAAGGACTGTTTAAAGAAAATTGCACACCTTCATGTTAATTTGTGTTTTTAGCGAATTTTCAAAAAATGATCGATTTTGCCCAGGACTGAGGGTTATAACTGTGCAACTAAGCGCAGGGCGTTAAGTGTTAATACAGTAAAAATTTTATCATCAGTGTTATTTCTTCTAGTTTCGTTTCTGTTTGCATCCTGGTGATTACCAAAACTGACCTGGTTTACAGGGGCTACACTAGTATAGCTGTTATTTTGCTCAGTAGAAGCACAGGTAAATTCATCCCGAACTAAAAAGAGAGCACTACGAATAGAAGACGTCAGTACATCAGAAAGATTATATAACCTAAGGTTGATTTCCAGGTTTCCAAATCTTGTTCAAAACGTACTGTCTAAATTTGATTTAACATGATTTAATTCAGATTGCATGTCACTAATAAATTCGGAAGTTTTGTTAATGACATGGCCAACGTGAATATCACTCTTAATGGGCAACTCACTAGGAGCTAAAAGGGTTAAACATGATTTCCGGCAAAGCATCGGTTACCCCATATGACGATGTTTAGTCCGGGTACTAATCACCCTTGGAAGGTAAATCTCAGTTTACCTTACCTTTGTATCAACCATTATGGTTGAGTCCAATATTACACATGAAAAAAATTCTCTAACTCTCCAAACACAACAGTCAAACGGTTTCTTTCCACTGCTAATAAAAAGAAGTTACATTAACTCCGACCTTTGTGTAAATGACTAGACACACTCACCACGTTCTGTTACCAACATGCACAAAAACGTATGTCTATTAACTAGGCATATCCACAAGGGTTTTCCACACTTTCCACATTCAAACGGTTTCTTTCCTCTTTGCACCAGTGTGAGCCACATCAAAAAGGTTGATACACAAATGCCCTTCAACACACACTACACTCAAAAGTGTTATCACCACAAAACACACTAACTTGATGCATTATTGATGAGTCTAATGAGCAAATACAACACCATACACACCACATTCAAACGGCTTCCTTCCAGAGTGTTCAACAAGGCTATAGATCACATTAACTCCTGCCTCGCCAGATTCGTCACATATAAAAGAATTGATGCTAAGTGTGTGCACCGTTAAAGAAAAAATCTTCCATATATGCTTTTCCACACTCATCACAGTCAAACCTGTTCACTCCCTTGTATACAAATTTCGTGCCTCGTTAAAATCTCCTTGTCGAGCAAGGCCTATTACAATGAAGAATTGTTGGTCAGAAAGCGAGTATACTTCCTTTTTTCTTTCTTTTTTTACTGACATCAGGGCCACAAATTCAGCTTTGCTGTGAGGCACAACATAAATTTAGGGCATTACTTTGCATGCATGTGTGCATTCGAGTCAATTGAAAGCTTCACAGTGTTGACACGCAAAACACCCTCCCCGCACACCACCCAGAACCAGTACTTCAAGTTTCTAACCAGATTTTCTAAAGGCATTACATGTAGCATACCATGCAACCAGTCTCTGTGCCAGCCACCTATACAGGGTAAAGTAAATATTATTTCAAGTGCCTTGGTCTGTATTAAAAAAAAACTTTAAATATATAAATATAACCAGAAAATTCAATGGTTTTATATTTCCTAAAAAAGAAGACATGACCTCCGTCTTGTACAAACTAGGATTTTATTTCAAATGCTTAACTCGAAAACAAGAATTAACTTTGAAACCTTGCATTCATTTAAACCATCCACCAGTTTGCAACTGCCTCATTCCAATAGCCAATCATTTTCAAAATTACATTAAATTATAAAAACAAGCTAAAATCACCATCTTTCCACATATCACAATCAGGGACCCGTTATTAAAAGCTTCAGCAGCCTTCAGCAGCTTCAGCAGCATTCACTGTGAAATTACTGAAGTGAGTGGTCTTTGGTGAGAGTAGCACTTTCTGCTGAATTGTGCTGGCTTTATTAATTTTTAAACTTTGGTTTTGCTGAGTGCTCACCTTACGTGCTTATACTGAAAGGGTTTACATTTTTCAATTTTTGATTTAGCGTACTGAACTTACGCTTTATAAAACTGCGTGCTATGGATTTAATTGTATGTAGTCCAAGGATTAAACTAATTTTCACTTCATAACAGTCCCAATCTCACGGACGAAACGTTGTGATTTTGACTCAGGTGCTCTTAATGGCTTCATTTACTCAAATACTACTGAAAGTACTGAATACACATTTGGTGTTGAAGAAGAACTTGAAAGCATTTATTTTAATTTACCATTGGTTCTGTCGGTCACATTTATGGTTTTTATTGTGATATTTGTATGCAATTTCTGGTGGTGTGCGTTAGTGATTCAATAAAGGTGTCATCATGTATCTTACATAATTTAAAATAAACAAATAAACAAAAATTTTACCACAGGAGTGGAAGGATGGCAGAAGGGGGTGAGCCTCTTACTCTGGTCCTTGAGGGTAGGCTGTGTGTGATGCATTCCTTTATGTAGTAACAAAGCCGTTTAAGAAATATAGAGAGATCAGCTTGTTGGAGGAGCCTCTTAAAACCTGACGCGGTTGTTGCATTTACAATCTCCTTGTCAAGGGCGTTCCAAATTGGGACGACCCGGACCGAAAAAAGTTACGATGGCAAGCCTATCTTGTACAAGCATAGCTACTGTCTGCCACCAGTATACCTCTCAAATGTTCGTTGTCAGCCCTGCAGGCCAGAGTGTAATTATTCCATATTGTGGAATCATAGGTTAGGCCAGGCCATCGTGATACTATGCTCAATATTTTGGTTTCAGCATCGGAAATTAGTTGCACATTGAAAACCAATGATTTCTGCTTCTGAAAGTTTCTTCATGGAGACCTACGGGCACAATATTAGCACGTGAGGAGGGGGGGGGTAATGGGGTAACCAGTACCCGTACAATATAGGATATGCTGCGGAATTGGGACGGTAAGCAACGCGCCAACTACGCTGACTAACTTTATAGACAATTAGGCAAAGTTAAGAGCCACCATATCGAGTTTATACCGTCATACATTACTCGAGTGATTGATATCGAGTCTATACCGTTATACATTACTCGAGTGATTGGGCTTAGCTGCTAGCAAGGCAGTTACTGAGCAAGAAGTTAGTCTCATTATATTGGATGGGCTGGACTGACCACAATTCAACATGACAACGGAATTGTCAAACCAGCATGTAAATCTCACCATTGACACTCTTCAGCAATCGTTGAGGCACAAGCAACTCTTGCTTGAGCAAAGGGAACAGTCCTTTCATTACCCAGGATACTAGGTCACTGCCTCACCTGTAACTTCTCCTTATGCACTATTTCTGTGGTTGAATCCGATTACTTTTTATGCATACACGCAACAATCCATTGCAAGTTATACCCTCCTAATGACCCTAATGAGGGCACACCTAATGCTGCCTGCTAGAGCTGTGGTAGTACGGAACACAAGTTCGATGGTTCAATCCCTCGTACCAGCTGTGTAGGGCCGAGGTACTCCGTGTGATGGGACTATAAGCATCAGAAATCTGTGTCCTAGCAGCCAAGACACTCACCAGTACCAACAGACTAATACTCCGTCCCAATACTGCCCAAAAGGAGCTAAGCCCTCTCTCCCAGTGTAGGGGGAGGTAGCGGGAGGAAAAATCAACAATAAATCTGGAATGGAGGTGCTGAATCAGGTACTCACACCAATGAAGGCGCATTTGGATTATCAACGTTCAATGAGAAGAACGTCTCTGTTCCCTAAAGCCGGAAAGTGAAGAATTGCACGTTCTGTTACGTCAGTAGTGCAAGTTCCTATGTTGTCAAATCCTGCCCAGCACAGTTAAAGTTGAACATTGTAAAACTGTAACGTCAGACTCGTGACTGCCTACTCCAACTCCAAGGGTTGCAAGATTGGGAACATTCGTGTGTTCAGCCATAATGCCAGAGGTAATTGTTTTACTGAAGCCATCATGTTGAAGGACGCAATTTACGTGCCCAACGCCAGATACAAGTATGTTTTACTAACCCTCCTGCAGGACTATGAGGCGCCGTCTGGGACATTAATAAGTTACCATACTAATATATAAAAGTAGGTTTACAAACGAAATAAAAAGAACTTTCTCATGAATAAAAAAAACTTGTTCATAAAACCATAAAATTTTTACACAAATAAACAAAACTTCCTTATGAACAAATAACACTTCTTCATTAATAAACAAAACTTTCTTATCAATAAATAAAACTTTTTCATAAATAAATAAAACTTTTTCATGAATAAATAAAACTTTTTCACGATAAACAATACATTTTTCGATGTTACAGCAAAACTATTGCCTGCAAGTCAGCTACTTTGTAACAAGTTGAGAAAACTCGACAGTTAAGGCAATATTTTCCCTTGGAGACTCAAAACTTTACCGCATCAAACAAAGAAAGTTCGCTCCCATCTCTCTCATGAAAAAAACTTTCAACTTGCCGGTGGTACAATCTGACGGCCAGGGCACGAACTTATGCATAAGACGCCATGTACGGTTGGAGGTGAGTGCTGCTGCGCAATGCAACGACCAACAAGCAGTTTTGGCTGGTGCCACTGCAAAAATCTTTTACCCACCGCCATAGTGTATAACACTGGCGCCAGTCTCCCGTTTGGACTACCATTTTTTCATTTTTTCATTATATTTGTGGGTGGGGTTGGGTGATCTTTCAGGATTAATCTAACAAATTGGATTAAAATAACAGTTGAGCTCCGGTTAGTCCAGACATGAAGCAACTCCAAGTGGAACAGCGTTGAACGATCTTGAAGCAAGTAAGGAGATCGATTCTTCATGCCAAAGCCGACTGTGGTAGAATTCACTTGTCTCGATCTGGTGGTTCAATGCCAGATGACATACGTGCCA
>JAHWFP010242581.1:85019-116711 GCA_023313725.1 Lithobius niger
TAAAATAAGATACCGGCGGCGTCTAATCAACATGGCTTGGAGCTGGAAATGAAAACCACAGCTTCTCTTCCAGACCACCTTGTGAAAAAGGATGGAATATGAAGTGACAGTTACAGCATGGAAGTAGTTGGTATCGGCGTGTAGCATTTATAGCCAGGGTTTTTTCCAAGTAAGGAAGTATATGACAAAATGGGACAATTTTCTTTTTCGTTTTGGTTTGAGTTGGGGGGAGGGGAAATGGAAATTGCTACTTCGTACCTTTTTTTTACCGAACACGGCAACAAATGACAAATTGGGTTTTTTTAAGGGGGGGGGGGGAGGAGGGAATTCCTCCCCTCTTATTTTTTTCCAAATATTGAAATAGAAAACAAATCAGAATTGTTTTTTTTGGGAGGAGGGGGGAAGGGAGGAAATAGCTCCGCTCTTTTTTCGAAATAAATGCAATTGCAGTGAAACTGGTATGATGGGTGTTTGTTTACATTTTTACTGGCCGTTTATGTAAGGGTTCTTCTAGTGTGGGAAAAGAAAATTTATCAGCGGGCGTGGGGGATTGGGGAATAAAGTGCATAAAGTGTATGCTGTATCAGCTACACCACAATAAATAAATAAGAAGAATACGGGTTCTATACCTTAACTAGGAAACAGGCTTTGGGCCTATTGTAGGCAGAACGAACAGACCTTTATTTCAAATTTATATTTAGTGTTTATTTTTATGACTGTACCATATTTGTTAATTATCCTTAAAAATCTGGAGAAAATTCTCACTCGGCTAAGTTGGGGCTCTTTGCCTTTTGGTGTGACATACTGCTGTTATTTACAGGCCTTTGTCTTATTTTAGCTTTTTTCTTCAAATAGGCCAAAGCTACGTATCAAATTTATTTTAGTAGGCTTTGGTTTGCTCCATCACTTAGTACCTGTTTAGTTATTTTTAGTTCTTTCCACATCCGTCATCAAAGATGTGAACCAGCGCCGCCAACTAAAAATGAAATGGTACGTTTGTTACGGTGGTAGTAGGGGTAATATACGATATGGCAGGAACAGACACCCCAACCGGAAGTCACGTGACCGGAAGTGACGTCATCCAAGATGGCGGCGCCCATGTACAAGATGGCGGCGCCCATGTAGACCGGAAGTACGGCCAAATCCAAGATGGCGGCGCCCATGTAGACCGGAAGTACGGCCAAATCCAAGATGGCGGCGCCCATGCGAACCGGAAGTCCCCTTTTTGTCAATCTGGAGGAGAGGGGGAAAGCTATTTTTCCAAGATGGCGGCACCTATACGAACCGGAAGTGACGTTACAAACAAGATGGCGGCGCCCATGCAAAGCGGAATTTTCCAAGATGAAGGCTCCCTCCCATACCGGAAGTGATGTTATAGCCAAGATGGCGGCGTCCACGCAAAGCGGAAGTACCACTAATGAACTTTCGCGTATTGAGCTTGATAAAAGTACCGGTTTCCAAACCACCGCGGAGGTAGGTACACGGCTCGTTTTTGGATTTTACATCCTGTTCCCCAGTAGGACTCTACTAGGCCTAAGTCCACATTGGTGTGTTTTTTTTATTTACATGTGGTTTCCCTTCCTCAGAAGACCTAGCTCCACATGGTGCTCAAGCTCATTAAATTCCGCTCCGCGCTCGTCTTTTCGCCAATCTTTCTTTTTTTCCGTCCTCCGTCTCGTTTTGTTGACGTTTCCTTTTAGCTGCAGCTTTTTTTGACAATCTCTCTTTTCTTTGTGCCTCGGTTTCTTGAGCTCGAGCTTTGCTCTTACGAGCAGCATCTTTCTTCAATCTCTCTTTTCTCTGCTCTTCAGCTTCTCTGACTCGAGCTTTGCTCACAAAGGCAGCTTTTTTCTCTAATCTTTCTTTTTTCAGATCCGGGCATGACGAGGCCCATCTTTCCCGTTCCGACTCTCTTTTTGTCATTTTGCGCTTCTCCTCCCACGTGGAAGGATCCTCCAATCTCCTCCGCCGGTTCTCCAGTAAAGAGAGCCTCCGAGCTGCTTTCTCTTTCTCTTCCAACCTTTTCTCCTCATTCACGTTTTCCTCTTTCCGCATTTTGAGCGCTAAACTCTCTGTTTCCTCTCCCTCCTCGTCGCTCATCCTTTCGACATCCGAGTCGAAATCGTCCTCGTACTCTTTCCACGCGCCCGAGTCGTAATGGCCGATAGCTAGAGTGTCTTCGCCATTTTTCAAGATGAACCTCTTGTCGTCGTACGGGGAGAGGAGGGATTTAGAAACTCGCACCGTACTCAACTCGTGTCCGACGCTGGAAATTTTCGCCTAAGTACCTTTTTGCGCCAGTGCCGTCGATTTTAAGGCGGATTTGTAATCGTCAAAGGACAGGTGCTTCTTGACGAATGATCTCTGGATTCTTTTGGCCGTTTTAACGGTCTCTTTTTTCCAGGTTTTGATCGCGTACATTTTAGCTCGCAGTCCGACGAACTCTTGGATGGGTACGCCTCCCATCTCATCTTTCATCTTTCCCAGGACCTGCTTGTTCGACTCTGAGAAAAGAGGGTGGTCTGGGGGGTAGTTGCTCGTATCGAAACGTTCTCGGTTCTGGAGCATGTCCTCGAACACGCCGTCAGTTTCGATACGGTAGCAAAGGCTGTCCGTGTCGGTGAAGAGGAGGTTAGCTCGGTCTCCGTACTTTGGTCGAATAAACTCGTAATGGAACTCGTACATCGCGAGTTTAGACAGTTCCAAAATAGAGAATCCCGAATAAGTGGGAAGATCGCACCAAACGCTTCGAATGCGCCGGTTGATCTGCACTAGATTTTCGTTCAAAATCTTGAAGGAGTCGGCGTGGGGTTGGGAGGTGTATTTCGACGCCCTCTTATCGTCGGTGCATAACTTGATGTCGTGCCGATTTTGTTTGTTTTCCAAGGTCTTGCGGAAAACCAAGTTATTCAAGAGCTTAAAATAGTCCTTCTCGAACGGAGCGGTCGACGCTTGCCTCCTAAGGGCCATTCTGACAGCGCCCGGCGAACGGAACGGCACCCGGCACCGGCGGAAGTGACATCAAAAACAGAGCCCAAGGGCACGAACCACCGGCCGCCGTTGTCGTTCCGTTCGGGTCTAGCTAGGCTTGACTTTCGTGGCTCCGTCTCCGGCAGCCGCCAACGGTAGCCAATCAGACAACGAACTGGCCTTGACCCCTCATACGTCACAGCAACATGGCGCTGCATCTTCTAGCCGAGGCTTCGTACTACGAACCGGTCATTATGGAAGCACAATCCTTTGGTTGTGCAACATCAAGGGACAAGACATGGGAGGGAGGGGGGGGGGGAGGTGACTAGTGAAAGGAGATCGCTAACTAATTGCCTGGTGAACTCACATTTGTGTATAGAAATAACTGCCAGGTCTCGAGGCGGTGTGTTTGAATGCTGTTTCGATATGATAATACATCGGGGTTTCGTTATGAGTCGTGTGCGGGCGTGTGTTTTGGGGTTGGAGCTTGAATGAGACGGTGCGTTTGCAAGCAAAAATAAAAATAGAATTGTACTTGGATGCGCGAAAGTTTGACTGGATGCTTCTACGAATTATGTTTCATTTTTTAGTAGTTAGTACCATGGATTTGTGTTTTTTTCAGTTTGTTCCGGGATCGACTAGCTCCAGCGGCAGGCCGTTTGTAGTGAGAACAACTACCGGTGTCGTTCACCGCCCGTTGTTGCCGTTCGCCGTTGCTATACCGTTCGCTGGGCGCTGTCAGAATGGCCCTTTAGCGGTGTTGAAGTCGATGTACACCTTCATCCACGGTTTCTGATTGAAGGCGAGGACTCTTCGGATGTGGCGGAGTACTAACCCGTGCCGGCGGTAGAATTTTAGGTTCCGGTAGTGGACGACGTACTTCTTCTTGTGCAGAAGATTCGGAACGAGCTTGGTGTTACCGGAAGATTTAATAGTATGTTTCAAGTCTTTGGCCAACTCTTTCGAATAAGGGGACAAGAATTCCTCCCTAACGTCGATCTTTTCCGGAGCGAGGGAGTAATCGTTGTGCTCGTCATGAAGTTCACTGGGATACTTGAGATCCACTTCCAGGATGTATCCGACATCCGCGTCGTCCGGCACGGTATCTACGTCGAAGGACCTGATTTCTTCCCTCGTCAGGTAACGAAAACTGTCGTAAGGTAGATAGGCGCACAAGACGAAGCCGTAAAGGTTGTTCATGTCCAAGTCTACTATGTAGGTGGATGGTTCGCGAGGGTCGAAATCAGGTAGGTACTTGTTGTTGGCTTTCGCGAACCTCTTTCCCACGAAGAAAATGATGCCTCGAACGCCGGAAGTTATCGGGTTGTGCTTCCCGACGTTAGTAAAGAGTTTCAACTTGGATTTCACCGTTTTCACAGAGCCGCCCAGCTAAATCCCGGAGTGGAGACGTAGTAGCAGGGATCCAACTTGTTGTTTTCCAGACAAAGTTTCCTAAAATCTTCGAATATGTCCGCGAGCAGGAAAACATCCGTAATTTGGTAGATCTTGTGGTACGCACCAAATTTCTTCGTTTTCATCTTGAGCCAGAGGTTGAGCGCCCAAACATACTCGTCACCCGCTAACTGATCGTCCTTCAGCTGGGAGAAGAACGACATTCTCGAAGGTAGTCCTTCCTTATCGAAAATGGACTTGTCTCGCACGTGCTCGTAAGGGTAGACACCCTTTCGCGTCAGGAGATTCAAAACATCCTCTCGAGTGGTGGCATCCTGAAACCAAGCAGATTTTAGGCCAGAGTCCAAGGCTGTTTCGAGGATGGGGAAGTCGACATTGCTTTTCCTGCGGTTCTCCACAAGAGTGTCCAACGAAGCTTGCAAGAAACTCAGACTGTCCATGAATCAAAGACTTACGCCCTTCCTTTTAATAGTCATGTTTTTAAACCTTTCCGCATTTCGGCTAGTGACTTCCACTTGTCCCTTGAACTTGTGCACGGCGGATACCAGGAGGTGCATGTCGTAGCCTTCTAGGTTGTGGAAAACGACGGGTATAGTTCTCCGTTCTCGAGCGCTCAAGTTGCATTTCGAATGAGCGGCTCCCCTGTACTTCCCGCTGACGTGACAATGGTCCCTCACCTTTTGCTCGCTTACATTCTTGGGATTTTTGCAGTCGAAGGGCTTTTCGCAGTAATGACAGACTTTGGTTCGAGTGTAGCTGTGTTCTTCGGCTCGGTTGAGTTTGAGCGGTTTCACGTCTTTCAACAGTGTAAGGTAATATTTGGCTTCTTCCTGCATCCGTTCATAAAACACGTCGATGGCATCTTCTCCCAAGTAATATTGCTGATTAACAATCTCCCCGTACTGTCATACAACGACGTAACCGAAGCTGCAGGGAGCGTGCTGATGGTGGAAGGTTTGGGTTGAGCGGTCTGCACGGGGCGAAGGATACACTCGAAATCGGCGTAGACAATGCGTGGGAAGTGGTTCTTACGATTGAAATGCCGAAATTTGAGAAAGTTTTCTCCGTGTAACTTGAATTTAAGCGCTTGTGCAGGGTTGATTTTCACGCATTCTTTCCGGTGAGTCGAGAGCATCCATTCCTTTCCGAACCCGGCGAAACAGTTCCGGCAATAGAACTTGGCGTTACTGCCCGTACCTCGGAAGCGTAAAAATCCTGCGATGTTTCTAATGGCGCAGTAATGGGTGTTCACCGTCCCAGAGTCTTTGTCATATTTGCCGCCCAGCAGGAGAAGATCGATGGGTAGACTGTCTAAATTTTTAGCGACACGAAGCGGGTACAATCCTTCCACGTCGTGAAAACCTATAACGTTGATGGAGAGATCATTCACCTTTTCGAATTTCCCAATTTCACCAAGCTTCATCGGGTAAGAAATCATGCTGGTGTCGAGCATGTCTTCGAACTCGAGATAATCGTTCGGGTCTTCGCTAGTCAGTTGTAAACCCGCGGCAAGTACAGAGTACAAAAAGCATTTCTGGTCGTTCAGGTTTTGGACATTAACCACGGCGTACGATTTGCCGGCGAGCGCCTTAGGGAGCGGAATGTAGGACGTTGCCTGCAGCGGTTTGTACTTTGCCGCCCTGATGATGAGGTTGTTCAGTCTGGAAATAACCCAACCACTTCCACGCTCGGCGAAAGTGTCGATAGAACTTTGAATCTTATCGAATGCCTCGTCCAAGAGAGCGGGAATATCGTTCGGGTTGTAGATTTCTGTATATCGGGACCAGAATCCTGCCTGAATTACGATCGTATCCCTCACCAATTCGACCCCCAAGCAGATTTGGGTCTTGCAGTTGACCATCTGGTTTAGGCAAACCAGTAAAAGCGACTGCAAAGCCGGACGAACCGACAGTAGAAACTGCAACGGATCGATGAGTCCCAATTCTTCCGGCAGGGGCATCTCGTATTGATTGTGGCATAACCCCTGCAGAATCGTTCAGAATGGACGAGTGCGTCGACCGAAGGTGATTGCGTAGTTGATGTTGAGAAGAATATATTTCTGCGCAGTAAACGCAAGTGAAATATTTTTTAGTATCCATTCTGAAAATATAAAATATTTATCTTTTTTTATTATTAAGGAAGAAAAAAATTTTAGGAAGGGGAGAAAAAAAATTGAGGAAGGGAAGGGAAGAAAATAATTTTTTTTTTAATGTTTATTTATCGAAATATTTTTACACGGAAAAAAGGGAAGGACATATTTATTTTAGCATATTTATTTTAGCAGATTGCTAATGTTGTCTGTCCAGCTGTTGTATTTGGAGTCATAGCCCTTCCATTTAACGAAGTAAAGCATTTTCCCATCTTTTCCTTTCTTTTTACGTAATACTTACTCTACTAAGAATAAATCGGGAACTAAAGTTTTTTAAAGTTCCGGTTCGTAAAAACCTCCGCGCACCAATTCACCCGACTCGTCTTTTAAAAGATATGTAACCGGCTCGGTTTTTTGCACTTTACGAATCGTGAAAACTTCGTTAGTAAAATTTTGCAAATATCCTTTATCGAAAATTTTCTTTACTTTAGAAATCCTGACTTTAATTCCTACGGCAAATTTGGGTTTATTCAATAACCGTTTAGTACTAGTTCTTCTCAGCAAAGGTTCGTGACGTTTGGTTACTTCCCTCGGTTTAAGTTTTATAGCAGAATGAACCGTGTTATTGTAATTGGAAACTAACTCGTCGATAATATGCGTCCACTCGTAAGTCCCCTGCCTGGTGAATCTTTTCCATATTCTAGTTTTTAGGGTTCTGTTGAAACGTTCTACCACGCTCGCTTTCTTCTCGGAATACGTAGAGTACATGTTGATGTTATGACGCTTGAGTAGGGCTTTGAAGTCTTTATTATAGAACTCACTACCTAAATCGACTTGTAAATTTTTAGGGGGTGTCGCTCCAGCGAGTATCTTTTTGAAAGCTTCGGTAACGTCAACGCCGGATTTAGATTTAAGGGGAATGGCCCAAGCGAACTTGGACATGACATTAATGCAGGTTAGTAAGTAGTTAAACCCTTTATTTAGGTTAGTGTAAGGTATCATTTCGAGCAAGTCAGCCTGCCATAGATCGTTCAGGCTCAGTACAATCACTTTCCGTCTCGGAAAATTTTTTCGGGTCAGTTTGTGAAGTTCTTTTACGAGCTGATCCATTTTTTTTATTTCCCATTCCTAACCGAATTTTTGTTTTCATTATTTTCTTAACGATCGAAGAGGCTAGCTTTTCTCTCCATGCCAAAGAAGGATCGTCTCTCGCTCTTTGAGCTTTAGCAATTAGAACTTCATCGGCGGCGTGCCGATCTTTCAAGTCTGAGCTCTCCGAGTAGGCGATGTCGTGTTCTTTGCACGCTTCGTCTAGTTTATTAATTCCCGGGTCTCCTCGAGCCAATATTTTTTAAAGTTTAGTTCCTGGACCGCAGTATTGGTAGCCCCGCAAATGCATTTCGAGAGGTAACTTGTCTATGAGTTTGTTTACGATTCTTTTCCCAGACTTGATAAAGGAAGCTCTTTTCGTCCCGCACACCTCGCAAAATACAACCTGCATCTGCCTGTTATTTTTTGTGGTGATGATAACGGACGGCTCGGGGCCATTAGAAGTTTGACGTTTACATTTGACGCAGTACCTCATCTTGATATTTTTTGATTCCATGGTTCTTTTGTTTATATACGATTTTTTTTAACCTAAACCTAAATTTTTATAAGCCACCCTTTTTTCCCGAGCAGTTATGATTTGTCTTTGCTGGATTACTGATAAAATTTCGACCATCTCGTTTCTATGCCCATCATGACCGGCTAAACTAGATTTGTACAAAAGTCTCAATCTTTTAACTAAATCATTAGGATTATCGTAATATTTATAATCAACTCTACTACCCGCTTTTTTAACCATACCCGTCCCTGTTTTCTCCATGTCTTCCCAAATCGGAGCGATAACAGTCCTGTATTTAGTGCTCCGATTAGATTTGGGTTTGTTAGGTTTTGGGTCATTATTCTGAAAAATAGCGTTCGTATTTTTTAACATGGCTGCGTAAGCTGCTTTAACTTCCGGCGCGAGGGTAGTTTCTTTCAAATTTTTGAAAACTAACAAATTCCAAAGCCCGCGTCTTCCCACGTATTGCTCCCCCTCAACCACTATATCATTCTCAAAGATTTTAACGATTTTATTGCCGAAGGTCAGCTCACCTTTTTTCTTATCATACTGTAATCCAAATACTGGGTCAGTGTCTTGGGAATTTTCGAAAAATTTTATCAAGAAATATTTAGCGGTGTCTCCAATATTTTGACCAGGTAACAAACTATCGAGGGACCTTAGCGTCGTGATATTTAGAAGCTCGGGTGGAGTAGAAATACGTCTAGCTTGCACTGCGGAATATGTAGGGGTGAGTTTTGAACCGGTGTTCGTTGTCGCGTATTCAGTTTTGGAGTGCGGTGGAATTCGCATTATAGGAGTAACAGCCGGACTTGAATATTGGGCGAGGCCGTAATCGATAGACGTTTTCTGACTAGGTGCAGGGGAGGGTGAGAGAGCCAGTGATTCGTAGTCATCTTCGTAACTTTCTTCTTCATCACTACCTTCTTCTTTGTAAATTTTAATCGGTGTAGTTTGCGTGGCTAGAGTGGTTTTAATCGGATTAGTTTGTGTGGATAAAGTGTTTTTAATCGGCGTAGTTTGCGTGGCTGCACCGAGGACCGGTCTCGGTTTCAGGGTGCTTACTACCGGTTTAAAAAATTCTTGTAGCGATTCTTCTTGTTCCCTCTCCCCCGAACGTTGATTTAAAAACTTTTTAGTTAAACGTCTTTTGAGTTTTGCGATTTCTCGTTTTGTTTCCATTCTTTTGTTTAATTGGCAAAAACGAACGTTTATATCTCCCTTCGTTTAACGTTTTGTTTATTGACAAAAACCCGTAAGGCTTTTTCCAACAATTTTGACATAACGTTTTAAAGTCTGAAAATTCCATGTCGGGGCCAACGTGGTTTTCATAAACGTGTTTCAAATTTAACTCATCCACGGGGAAAAGGATTAATAAATTTGCGTTGTCTCTGACCACTTGTTTTGGAATTCTCGTGTAGGACTGGCTGCAATAAAAAACTTTGGCGTTCGAATGACGTCCTTGAGCGAAGTAACGTTCGATGTTTTTTTGTTTGTCCAAAAGGCAATCGTCAAAAAGAATCAGGTTTCGAAATTTTGGGTACAGTTCTTCGGGTGGAACTAAATCTATTTGAGAACTGTGAAAAAAGGCAACATCCCGTCCAATTTTTTCTTCAATTTCAGCAAATATAGTTTGCAAAGCTTTGTACTTTGATTGACATAAAGTTTTACTGTAAATATATAACCGATCGTAGTCGAGCCATCTTTCGTTAAATATGAAATTAAACAGTAAGTTAGTTTTGTCGAAATTTGCGGGGTGTATAATTAGACATCTGATATTCGACGGTAGAAATGGATGATTTTTAGGTTCTTTCTAAGGTGCGAAAAAGTCGTAGTTTTTAATTTCCATGGCTTTTCTTATTTGCACATTTTTTTAATGTTTACGGAGATACCAAACCCATAAAGTCTTCGTCGGAAAATTTGTCATTGGAAATGTCGGAATGAGCTACTCCAAAGTCTACGTTGCACCACAATTTCACGTTGCTGGGAGAATCGTCGGTGATGTACACCGCGGTAATTCTGCCAGTGACTTCGGTCAAGTTTAAAGCGTTGTAAGATGGCAAGTTAAACCAAGGTTTGTCGAAAACGTTTTTGTTAAGTTTTCCTTTAGTTTTGTGAATATTCTCGTACACCCAAGTTTTAAGGCAAAGCGGTTTATCTCCGTTACCTCCGTTCACCTTTTCGTAAAAAGAGTAACAGGAGTAAGCCGTATGCATCGAATTGGGATAATTGAACGTAGTCATGGATACGGGTTTTTGTTCGTCAAATTCGATCTCTAGTTTTTTACAGTTGTACCGTTTAAGATTTTTCAAAAGTTTTTGAGTTTCTGAGTCGCTGGGTGAAATCCAGCCTTTATATATTGATTTTTCGTTCTAAATGGGATTTCCCAAACCCTTTAAATCTTTAAACTGTATGGAAGGAGACAAGGAAAACTTTACACCGTTGTTAATCTTTGTACCATTCTCGTTCTTAACTTTCAGCAAGTTTTTTTGCATGAGATTGGAAAGATTCGTTTGCCAGGATAGTTGAGACATTTTGAGGTTGTTATTTTATTTTGATTCTCTTCCTTTTATTATAATATTGAAAATAAAAGCCTCATCGACGGCTCGGTGTATTTTGAAAAAATTTCTTTTTAAAAAAAAAAGATGTCGGTCAATAAGTTTGGACAAGGATTGAAAGGACGAGGGGGGGGAGGTGGGTGAAGTGATGGGAGTCGGTCCGAGAGGACAGCTGGGACTAAGATACGTTTTAACCCCCGAAAACAACTACGACATGCAAAGCAAGTGTGTAACTAAAGTAGGAGCTGCTATCAAACCTGAAGATGCGGTAAATTATTCTCAGATCGGTACTCTGGCAATGGACGTTCAGAAACTTAAAACCGACTTGCCTCCTGCAATTACTCTTCTCACCGACGAGTTAGCTTCCGCCATTTCTAGTATGGAAAAAAATACGTTGTACTTAGATGATGCTGACGGGAATTTCTACGCGAGGAAGAAGCAAATTAAGGACATAGCTTTCCCCCGGCACGCTGCTGACGCGGCTTCAAAAGTGTACGTCGATAGGAATTGTTTATTACAAGATGACCAAAAAGTATACCTCAACGCAACGCACAAGCCGATTAGAAATTTAAGCGAACCAACTTTACCGAACGATGCAGTCACTAAGGTATTTGTCGACAGCAATTGCTTGTTACAAGATGAGCAAAAAGAATACTTTAATGCCACGAACAAACCGATTAGAAATCTAAGCGAACCCACTTTACCGAGTGATTCGGCTACGAAGAAATTTGTGCATGAAAACAGTTTCATGCTGATCAGTTTCTGCATGAAAAGCCCTTTGGGAAAAAGAGCGATTGGTTTGTTAATTCCGGTCCTCTCTCGAACTTCGTGTGTACGAGTCCAGGTTTAATTCATAAAACAATTTTCTACTGCAGTGACCCGAGTGTTGCACTCGTTGCTAAATGTAAAATAGGAACGAGAGCCCTTTACATTACGAAACTAAAGGACGAACATTCGACAGCTACCGTTTTCGAAAATCCTTACGTAATAGACAAAAATTTGCTCATCGCGGTAGAGACATTTGAAGAGTTTCACCCAGAAGACGTTTATTTCCAGTTAGATTTGCACGTAACTTTTCAATAGATGACTCGCCTCATCCTATCTAAAACAGCTTCGTAATTACGGGCGTTAGAGAAGGCACTTAGAAAAAATAAACAAAAGTGACCGCACCAAATCTGGTCAAAGTTTTGTGCGCGTTTGTAATTGTATTTTATTCCCGGTCCCAAGTAGTTTACCACAGACCGGGAAGGACCTATGTTGCCAAAACTATCGAAATAACAAGGTTCTCCCGAAACAGTAGAATAATCTACCCAGTGACTTCCGTCTCCATCTTGGAAATCTTCCAAGTTTACTATTCCATTTTCACCAGTAAGCCAAAGTTTTAAGGGAAGTGTGTCTTTACTAAACATACCTCTGAATTTTGGAATTTTCATTACTCTAGCTAATCCATTTAAATCAAAGTTTGTTAAAGGTTTATTAAAGTCGATTAAACCTTGGGTGGTCTTAAGGAAAGACCTCTGCCACGGGGTAATTTTTGTTTGCTTCTTTTTTTGCTTAATTTTTTTTTCTTCGAGCCAGAACCTTCCACTGCTTGTGATGCCGCACGAGTTCAGCCAGAATTTTTGCATCTTTTGTGCCTTTTTTTACGGTAGATACCACCCCCGTAGTTCCACCCGCCAACCCTTCGATCCCAGCTAAAATCGGTCCTAGCAATGCCAACGGCAAAAAGCCGCCTTTCTTTTTTCGCGATTTTGTTTTGAGCGCCATATCTTTTTTATTATTATTAATATTATTTAGTAAACAACTTTGACTTTGCCTCTATCCAACTTAAGATTGATTTTCCTGTCACCAATGAGCAGAGCGTGACAGGTTGTGTTAGCTGGCACGGTTGCTCTAAACTTCAGTTTGACTTGTACGTCCAGGATTCCCGATTGAAGCCTCTCGGACTGTTTGGAGCAATCCAACACCACGAGAGGATAGGCTTTCTTGAACTGAAACAAGTCAAAACTCAAGTCCTTGGTATCGTAGCAAAGCTGCCTAAATTGCTGCGCCATTCTGTACAGACCAACGCACTCTCCAGTGGCAAAATTATTATTTAAATCGAGAAACGGATATCTTTCGGAATTTAGAGTCACGTGAGCATCTTGCAGACTGCAATGGTCAAACACACCGGGGTTTTTGACTAAAGAGTCCTGCCTGTTTGTTTGAAAAGCTAAAACTATCCACCTAGGTTTTTCAACAGCCGAAGTAGTCAGCACGCGCCAAGTGAAGCTGGTATTTTGAGGGAGCACGCAGCTATCGTAATGCCAGTACCTAAATCCTAAATCCACGGTCGCTCCGTGGTCGATGAGATTGTAGAGTTTAAGTTTCTGCTCATCCGAGGCCGTGACATGTGGAACGAGCCAGCTGATGCTATTCAGAACGACTTTGCCATTGGCCGCTGCCGCTGCTTTGAAGATGGCGTTAGTGTCACTCGCTCGCATGAGTGTGAGCACGTGTTTAGTTCCATAGATTAGCTTATCGTAATTTTCGAAAAATCCCATGACGTGTTTCAGAGGGATGGCAAATGTAAAGCTTCCCTTGGGAGTTGTTTCAACGATGATGGAGGCGTGCCGCTGTTTGTATCCCAAGTTGTCCGATAGTTCGGCAGCGACTGAAGCCGCGCTGTCCAGCGCCCAGCACTGGCCGAGCAGAGCCGGTTGCTCCGCCGAGCCGAAGGTGAGCAGCCCCTTCATTAGAGTACCGAACCCCGGATAATTTAACTCATCGACTTGTTTATCACCAAGGTGGTATTTGATGTTAGAAAACAGGAACATGGGAGCATTATTAATAAGACTAGCTACGTCACCATCCGCGTAAGCCAAGTCATCATCCTTCAGTAACCTCCCTTTAATCAGGATGTAGCTGTTGGCAAGGTGCAGAAATAAATCTTGGTTTTCAACATGGATTCGGATTTCCGAATTTACGTTGTTGAGATTAGTGCCAACAATAGGCTTGTATTCGTGGTAGGTGTAAGACTCGACCGATGAATCGTACACCAATGGTTCGTTGATTTTTAAGTAATCTTCTTCTACGCTCATTTTCTGGGAGTTGTTATAAATTTGATGAAAGCTTTATTTCTTGGCGTCAATCCTTTTGTTTTTTTATTATTAGAGTTAAAATTAAGAAAGAGTCCTTCGCCTTTTTTTCCAAACACGAGCATTTTTATCCTTTTTTAAATTTTTAGATCTCAAATGAAGACGCACCGTGAGCGTCTCACTGTTTAAATCCAACGGTTCGTTGGTCTGCGAAGTGAGCCAAACTCTTATATTTCTGATTAATTTTGTAGTCACCGGAAGGTAAATTAAATTACGAGGGGACTCTATGATTTTGAAACTGGGCGGGGAATTGGGATAAAAGGAGTATAAAGTGGGCTGAGTGTCGTTATTTAGGTACGAATTGCCTATGATATCAACGTGTGCGAAAATTGTATTGATGCTCATAATGTCGACGGTATTTTGACTCTCTCGACTTCTCAGGTAGTTACCCGAGTCAAACCTCAAGACTGGAGCCAAACTCTTGTCACCCGAAAAAGATATTCCGTAACTCGGATCGGTAATTATCAAGTTGGTTCTTAAAGTGTTTAGATTCGGAAGAATCGTGATGGCATCCTTGTTGTGACCATTCGCATCTATCACCGACTTGAGAAATTTATTCAAATCCTCGATTTCGTAAGCCCCAGGGGTGACTAAGACTTTGTGCCATGAAGCACCAGCATCGGTCGTGTACTGAATTTCGTTATTTTTCGAGGTGATGTTGTGAATGCTGTTGTACGTGTCTAAACTAAGCAGGGCCAATTCGTAATTTTTTTCCGAGTCTAAATGAATGGGAGTGTGTAGATTAATTCTCAAATCAGAGTCTTTGCCGGAGAGAATAATTGAACAGGAATCCATGATATTGCTTTTTTTTTAAAGTGGGAAGAAAAAAACCCCAAAATTACCGATTGGCTAGTTTAAACCTTGAAATTGTTAACCAAGGTCTTTTTATGCACCAAAATAGTATACCCGGTCCTAGGGGTGTCAAATAAATTTGACCCGGTCCTAGGGGGTGTTAAATAGTATACCGGTACGACGTCACTTCCGGTATGGAGTGTGCCGCTATCTTGGAAAACAGTGGCACTTCCACTTTGCATGGGCGTCAAGTGTAACATCCCTTCCGGTACGTGCGGGCGCCGCCATCTTGGAGCTGCACTTCCGGTGCCAAAAGAACTCAAAAGGTACAAAAAAGCACTCCCCCCTCCTCCAGATTGACGAAAAGGTGGCCGGATGGCAGCATTCCGGTTAGCATGGGCGCCACCGAAGTGGATATGGGAGGTAAACATCTTGAATGGGAGGTTTACTTGAATTGAAGGTTTACTTGATTGAGGGTAGGTTTACTTGAGTGGGAGGTTTACTTGAGTGGGAGGTTTACTTGAGTGGGAGGTTTACTTGAGTGAAGTTGTTAATTCGTCATTATCACGCTCCGGAAACGGGGTGGGTTTACTTGATTGGGGGTAGATTTCCTTGAGTGGGGGGTAGGTCTACTTGAGTGGGGGTAGGTTTCCTTGAGTGGGAGGCCATCTTGGATTTGGCTGCACTTCCGGTCTACATGGGCGGCGCTATCTTGGACATGGGCGCCGCCATCTTGGATGACGTCACTTCCGGTCACGTGACTGCTGGTTGGGGTGTCTGTTCCTGCCATATCGTATATTACCCCTAGTGGTGGTAAGGCTGCTGCCACTAATAATTCTGGCATTGTTCATAACAATAATTACTCCTGTGCAAAGAGCCTTCAATAAATTACAAATGTTAATAATAAAGTAATTGTCAGCCAAACAATCATCAGAGCAGTAGTTTTTAATAATACTCAAAAAGATTCAGCAAGAGGCAATGCTGCCACTGGTCTAATACTTGACAACGCCATCAACGCTCGAAAATAATGAGGCGCACACCTCTATTACGCACAGCGACATAGATATGAAAACCATATTATAATCTATCAGTAACAATCGCAATATTGCAGGTCAAAAAGTGTTAGCTCTTAGGCCTACTTTAGCCTTTAGGCCTAATTTTTAGCTTTTAGGCCTAATTTTTAGTTGTAATTTTTATTTCATAAGTAGCAGCTGCGTTTGAGATTAGGCTTAGTCATTAATGCGCCATGGCATCGAGACTATACACGTTGCCGTGGTAACGAAGAATTTTTAAACTATGAGACGCAGGCTTGTTGTTTCGTGCTGTGGTGCAAATACATCGTCTCGTGTATTGTTTGGTTTTATATGTATCACTTCGCAGTGATACGATGATTTAGGTTACATATTTGGGATTCCCATCGCTACTGCAAATGCTAGTTTCATTGCCATGCAGATGGTAATCCCTCAAAGCATTATTTTTCCAAATGATGCTAAGGTGTTTCGTTAACGGAATCCTTTTGTTTTTTAAAGTTATGATGTTTCAGTAGTGGTTAAAATGCAACAATCAAATATTATTATTTCATTGAGTTACATATAAAACGGTTATCAGCTAGAAAGAAGCAACCAAAATTTAATTTGCCGTGTTTTTTTAAAGTTCTCTTGACTACCACCCGCACGGTGTATGCTTCGTCGGAATTCCCTAACTATTCACCAATCCAAATTTACAATGGTGAGTGTTAGAAATAAATTCGAAAATTTGTAATTTCTGTCGTAATAATTGTTTGATTTACGACAAATTATGGCTCAGCAATACTAATTAGGGTATCGAGTGTTGTACCAAATTTCATTCCAATCCTATCTTTCATTTGGGCTCCACCCAGACTAAAAATGTGCAACCAACCAACGGACCAACCAACCAACCAACATTCTGCAATTTGCTGTCCGTTACAGGCTACACTTTGCTTGTTCACTCCGCCAATTAAAAAAAACATCGTCCTTAAATATTTTTTTCTCAGTATTTAGCTGAAATATCTCATTTTTTTGTTCTTGTGGTTTCTTCATACATTTTTCTGTCGAATGACGAAAGGAAAGGAATTTTTTTGGTGAAAGGGAGGGATGAGAGATTAGAAGAGAAGGCAAATAAGTAATGTAGCGAAATTTGGTTTTGCCTTCAAATACATTAACATTGTCGGTAAAAGTTCTTTCTCCCCTTCATCTAATTTTATTGCATTTACGTCTCAGAATTTCTACATAACATTTCATGCAACCTGCGGGGCAAGGGAGGGGTAATTGTCTAACTTGGGAATCTCATAATTGGAAGAACGTATACAGTATAACGGAAAATCGTCTAAACCGAAATTCGTGTAATGGAAAATCGTCAATGTCCATGCCTCACTCGTGCTACCACGCTCGCTGCGGCTATAACCTACATATACCATCAGAAACAGCAGCTACATTATTGACTATTATGTATTACATGATTATCCATTATACGATAGTTCGTTCAGATGATTATACGTTATGCAACATTCCGTTTAAATGATTTTCCAGATTTTTATTTGGTCAGATATTAGGCAATTATCCCATTGGCCGATTTTCCAGTTATACTTTCATTCGATGCCCCAACCAGCCACCAAACCTTTGCATAGCCTACGTGCGTCTATGGTGTGCCGTTTCGGACATTATTATATATTGCTTCCTATTGTAAAAAAAATGTCACAAAACAACTTTTGTATATAAAAAATTGCTCTCTTAAGAAATTTTTATTATTCGAGAGAATTATTCTCTTAGAGAGAAATTTCTCTTACAGAATTAATTCTCTCCTACAGAAATATTTACTCTTGGTGAGAAAATTCTATAGTACAGAAATTAATTGGGGGAGGGGAAATAACTCGCTTGCAGAAATTAATCCTGTCTTAGGGAAATATTTACACTCTTGGCGAGAAAGAAGTAGATGTGTGTGCCACTGTCACGACCAGTGGTGTAGTGGCAAAAAAAAGTAAGAGAGCTCTTCAACCCCCCTACAAACAAAAATCTATTGCTGAAATCATAAGCTTACTGTTTTACAGGTTTGAACTTTGGTTTAACGCATTTGCACGTCAATTTGACACTTTTGCACTTGGATTTAACACTTTTGTACTTCAATTTAACGTTAGTGGATTTCAAATTAACACTCTTGGCTTTGGATTTAACCCCATGTTGCATACGGTTGCCTGCAGGTAACAGCTGACTAAACGTGAAAAAACTAAGTCCCAACTCGCACTGCGAGCTTTGTGAGGGGTCCCCGGGTACCCCGAGCAAAGTGAGCAGCAACAACCTAGTGGTCAGCGTCCTCGTCTCCAAACCATGCTAATGCTGGTTCGAATCCCCCGACTGACCCAACTATTATATGGTCCTTAAAAAAAGTATCAGAAAATAATTCATGCATTTAAGGGTTAACATACTTGCACTTGAATTTGACACTTTTGCACTTGAAATTAAGGCATTGAAATAAATATTTTTTTGCATTCTTCGTAAAGAACGTAAAATATAATAAATAAATTTACAGAGAAATTTTTACTAGTTGCTACAGTAATATAAATTTGCTACGACGCTCATTGAACTCGTCGAAATATCCTATGGCGCTAAAGCAAAATGACAAGTAAGAGAGGCGTTTGAAGCGAAAACAAAAGCGTAAGTTAATCGACTGCTTTTTGAGTTACTAGCTGGGTTTTGCCAAAGGCAAGAGAGTGAGTTTAATGATTCACAAGGATGTTTGCCCAGTAGTAAGTGTGACGAAACAGAAGTTGGAAATGTTGACAACAATTTTACTGATGTGAATTTGACGTGCGCACAACAGCTAACAGAGCAAGACACAAAACAACGAGCCTGCCAGGTAAGTTACGGACCGACGACAAGGCGTAAGGGGCAGCAATTCAAAAATATCAAAAATTTAATGAATCAAAAGCAAAAGCATTGTTGAGCTTGTAGCTGACGAAGGAAAACTTCACAAAGACCACTTTAGGGGAAAAAAGTAAATAATACGAAAATATCACTACTCTTTTTTTAATGTCACTGCAGTGCATTTTTTATAGGTGGCAGACATTTACGACATTAGTAAAAAAACACTGGTGCCTTAAAAGGAGAACTGAAAGGAAGCACCTAAATAAATGGAGGCTGGAAGCCAATATTCACTAGAGCGTAAACTAGACAGAAAACTTACAGTAATACATTATGTGGAAGCAAACAATGGGCGCCTTCGATAACTACCACCAAACTCAACCAAACTCAATCATCTGATGGAGGCAGTTTGGTACAGTTAACACACAGAATGCCCATGAGCAAACTCCGCTCTGCATCCAGGTTTTATGAGTTTGGTTGAGTTTGGCTTGGGGCTTTCGAAAGCCCTGATTGAGAGGTGCGAGGGCATATTTCCAGAGAATCCGGATATTTCTTGGTTGCCGGCCTATCTAGATTTCGGCCCGTGAAGTTTAGGCGACAGGTTTTTGGTTGCGGTTTCTGATGTTATGTTTTTAGCCGCAGTGAGCGCGACACCGTGAGTGAGGCTTGTAATTTGGAAAAAATAGCATCATTTTCGTGAACAGCGACCTTATTTACCCTTTACACCAATGGAGATATTACAACTTTCCACGTATACAGATCGATGGTGGACAAGCTTGGAGCCGTTGTGGAAGTGGCTCCAAGTGCCTCGCACACAAACAACAAGCGTACACTGCATAACTCAACTATTGTCTAGAAAGCAGTCGTCATTCTGTTTCGCTTTCGTGTTTCATTCAAACTTCGTTCTTACTGTAATCTTCATTTTGTTATAGTGCCGTAGGATATTTCGTAGAGTTCAGGGAGTGTCGTCGCGAATTTAGCAACTGTATCAACTAGTAAAAATTTCTCTGTAAGTGTATTTAATATAATTTACGTTCTTTATGAAGAATACAAAATGTAGTTATTTGAATGCTTTAATTTAAAATGCAAAAGTGTTAAATTCAAGTGCAAGTGTGTTAAATTCAAAGCCAATAGTGTTAATTTGAAATCCTCTAACGTTAAATTGAAGTACAAAAATGTTAAATCCAAGTACAAAAGTGTCAAATTGACGTGCAAAACCGTTCAACCAAAGTTCAAAACCTGTAAAAATGTTCGGAGAATTCATACTTCGGAATGAGAATCAGGAAAAAGTTGTTTATGCGTCATACAAAAGAAATACTGCTTCTGGTGCAAATTTTCTACCGCCATTTCAAATTTTATTATATTATTTCCTATAATATAGTCTACGATGCTATTGTAGCAAGAGCACGTTGTCTTCTTCTGACAGTATACATATTGTAAACTCATACATACAGACCTGCCAATACGTTACACTTCCTTCATAAAAAAATTGTAGTTTTTGCCGCACAAGGCAAGAGCCCAGTGGAGGCCACTCCTCCCCATTCATAAAAAATGCAGTTTTTGTCACACAAGGCGAGGGTTCAGCAGAGCCATTCATAAAAAACAGTTGCAGTTTTTGCCTCATAAGTGCCCATGGAGCCGCCCTCTCCCCTTCATGAAAATATAGTATAATTAAGTTTTTGCGGCACAAGACACAACTTATTTCACGAACCGATAGCAATAAGTGACTTCTCATATCTTGTGGTTACAACAAATTTTTAGTTGGGGCATTGAGGAGGGGGACAAAGTCTAACAGGAAAATCGTCCAATGGGATATTGTCTAATATCTGACCAAATAAAAACCTGGAAAATCATCTAAATGAAATGTTGCATAATGGATAATCATTTAAACGGAATATCGTATAATGGATAATCGTCTAACAGATAATAGACAATAATATAGCTGTTGTTTCTGATGTTATATGTAGGTTACAGCTGCAGAAAATGCAGCAGCACGATTGAGGCATGGTCATTAGACGACTTTCCATAATACAAATTTTGTGCTACACTATTTTCCATTTTACGAATTTCGTGTTAGACGATTTTCCGTTATACTGTACACTAGGGTGCTCCAAAAAAATTATTTTTCTAAAAACCTTTCTCCCTGGCCATTTTTCCAATTCGCATGTCAATACGAGATGCCATAAAAAATTTCAGGTCATTTGAGGCATTCTAAGCCTTGCCGCCAGGTTTTGAGTATTAATATGGGTAAAGTCCATATACAACGTTGTCCATATATCCAATATAACATATACATGAAGGTATATGAGCTATATTTAAAGCTGTGATAAAATTCCTTGATTTAAGCGTTTTTCTTTTTTTTTCATTCTAGTGTCTGACTGCTAAATAGTATCACCTGTCCACCACTTCACCAACAAATTAAGGCAAAAACAGCAGAAACCAATGTTCTACGTCATAAAACTTAAGTGTGGCTACTTGGGAACGAGGTTGAAGATATCGCTACTTTTCTAATACCAACCCAAGGAGATTTACCGAGATATTTTTTCTACCTGAAAGATGCCCCAATAAAATATGAAGAATTGGGTAACTTTAATGGTGCAAAAGCAGCGAAAGTTTTTGTGGATGTGCAAAAACAATGGGAGAAGGCTGGGATTGAAACTCCGTGCAAGAATAAGGTGAAAGCAAAACGCCTAGATCTCTATGGTCCCTATCAGCTTGTCCAAAAAGCAAAGGGAAACAGTCAAATGAGCAGAAGGAACAATCATTCATTGAATTATGGCTACATATTTCTATATTGCACTTCAAAATGCTCAGCGGTAGATTGAGTCTGACAGGTTTCATCAACAGACTGAACATGTGAGATTTCTTCAAGCTTGAAAGCAGGAACAAAAGTCTTAATGGGCACAAAAGATAAAATTTACAGCAACAAAGTAGTAAAAAGGTTGCATCGGGACAGTTTGAAATTACTCAGAAAAAATGTAGAAGAAACACGGAAAACCTGCCGGTCTCAATCTTCCACTGAGCATTTTGAAGTGCAATAAAGAAATATTTAGTCATAATTAAATGAATGATTGTTCCTTCTGCTCTTTGGATTCTTTCCCTTGATTTTTTGGACAAGACGTCAGGGACCATAGAGATCTAGGAGTTTTGCTCTTACCTTATCCTTGTGCCGAGTTTCAATCCCAGCCTTCTCCGATTGTGTTTGCTCATCCACAAGAACTTTCTCTGCTACTACACCATTAACGTCACAAAACTTTTCATGTTTCATTGGGCCATCTTTCAGATAAAAAATAACTCAGTACATCTCCTTGAGTTGGTATTCGAAAAGTATAGGGACTTCCTCAATCACATTCCTAAGAAGCCACGCTTCAGTTTCATGACGTAGGACAGGGGTTTCTACTATTTTTGCCATCATTTGCCAGTGATGTGGTGCACTGGTGATACTATTTAGCAGTCAGAAACTAGACTCTGAAAAAAAAAAGGAAAAAGCTTAAATCAGTAACTTTAAAAAAGTTCATATACCTTCATAAATGTATGTCTACTACGTTGTATATGGACTTTACCTGTATTAACACTCAAAACCTGGCGGCAAGGCTTAGAATGCCTCAAATGACCTGAAATTTCTTGTGGCAACTCACATTGACAAGTGAAATGGGAAAATGACCAGGGATAAAGGTTTTTTGAAAAAAAAATTTTTTGGAGCACCCTACTGTACACGTTCTTCCAATTACGCTATTTCCCAATTAGACGATTATCCCTCCCTAACACCGCAGGTTGCATTGAACGTTATGTAGAAATTTTGAGACATAAATGCAATAAAATTAGATAAAGGAGAGAAAGAACTTTTAGGTACCGACAATGTTAGTGTATTTGAAGGCAAAACCAAATTTCGCTGCATTGCTTATTTGCCTTCTCTTCTTATCTCACATCCCTCCCTTTTCCCAAAATAAATTCCTTTCCTTTCTTCATTCAAAAAAATGTATGAAGAAACCGCAAGCACAACAAATCGAGATAATCCAGCTAAATACTGAGAAATAAAAAAAATAGGACGACGTTTTTTTAATTAAGCTAGAACCCGTAATCTTCTTATTTATTTATTGTGGTCTAACTAATACAGCATACACTTTATGCACTTTATTCCCCAATCCCCCACCCGCCGTTTTTCCAAACTAGAAGAACCCTTACATAAACGGCCAGTAAAATTATAAACAAACACCCATTGTAGCAGCTTCACTGCAGTTGCATTTATTTCGAAAAAAGTTTGAGCGGAGCAGTTCCCCCCCCCCCCACCATAAAAAAAAACTCGGATTTGTTATTTATTTCCATGATATATGGAACAAAAGAAGCGTGGCAATTCCGTCCTTATCCTTCCCCCCCTCAAAAATCCTATTTTGTTTTTTGTTTCCGTGTTCAGTAAAAAAAGAGAAAGAAAGAAGTAGCAATTACCTTTTCCCCTTCCCCAACCCAAAACAAAACGAAAGAGAAAAATGACTTATTTTATCGTATACTTCCTTACTTGAAAAAAAAAACCTTGTCTATAAAAGTGAAACGCCGATGCCGACTACTTCTATGCTGTAACTGTCACTTCACATTCCATCCCTTTTCACAAGGTCATATGGAAGAGAAGCTGTGGTTTTCATTTCCATCTCCGAGCCATATGTTGATTCAGCACCATCGATATCTTATCTTGTCTAGGCAATGCTAAAGGCATCAACTTTATGGCACGCATGTCATCTGGCATTGAACCAACAGATCGAGACAAGTGATTTCTACCACAGTCGGCTTTGTCATGAAGAATCGATCTCCTTCCTCGTTTCAAGATCGTTCATCGCTGCTGCACGCGGAGCTGCCTCTTGTCTGGACTAACCGGAGCACACGTGTTATTTTATGCACCAATTTGTTAGATTAATCTTGAAAGCTCACCCACCCGCCACCCACACATATAATGAAAAAATGAAAAAATAATGTTAGGCCAACCGACAGATTGAAGTCGGTGTTCTACACTATGGCGGTAGGTAAAAGTAAAACTGCTTGTTGGTGGTTGCGTTGCACAGCTGCATGCACCTCCAACCATACATGACGTCTTATGCATAAGTTAGCACCCTGGCCGTCTGATTGCGCCACCGGCAAGTTAAAAGTTTTTTCATGAGAGAGATAAACTTTTTTTGCAAGCGAGCGAACATTCTTTGTTTAATGTGGTAAAGTTTTAAGTCTGCAAGAGAAAATGTTGCTTTTATCTGTGGAATTTCTGAAGTTGCGACAAAGTAGCGCTCTTGCAAGGAATAGTTTTGTTGTCACATGGAAAAATGTGATGATCAGGCGTGTTAAGGGTTTGTTTATTTATGAAAAAAAGTTTTATTTATTAATGATAATGTTTTATTTATTCATGAAAAAGTTTTATTTATTCATGGAACAGTTTTGACCATCCATGTTTGTCAAAAGGCCTCTGGAACGGATCAGTGTTGAATTGATGGGACACAGCAGCATCCCCAGTGTAGAAGGGTAAAAGTACTTCTCCATGGCCGTCGACTTGTTTTCAAGACGATCTTTTACTCTTCCTCTGGGAGAAAAATGTGAAACCTACGAGGCTATGTGTCAACTCATCCTGGAGTTGGAAAATGAGACAGGGTACAAATTGTGTCCCTTCTTTTCTGACAATAGGGGCGAACTTTGTAACAGTAATTGGAGTGTGTTCTTCCGTAAGAAGGGAATCATACATATTACAACTATGGTCATGATTCCAAGCCAGAATGGCTTGACTGAATGAGCACATGGTTATAGTAAAATTATGGCCAGATCGTTGTTAATTGATGCCAATTTGCTTCTGGCCTGATACAGCCTTGACTGGAGTAAATGACCGTAATAGTCTGAGCCCCTCAGTTTTTCCGTATAGTGAAATGCCTGGACTATATAGGTGGACTGGAAATGTTTCTCATATCCACAAACACAAAAGGTTTGAGTGTCTCACTTAATCTACATCTTGACAAGGTAATGCTATGATGCTACCTATGATGCTACGTATTATGTGAAGGCAAAGCAAGCAGTGCTACATAAAAATACAAACAACATTTCGAAAATTATCAATTTTCGTCTTCAGGTTAGCAATAAAATTAAAGCATGGCAAAAGCCACTAAGTCATCTTACATTAAAAGCATAAAACTGTCACTTAAAACGAATAAAAACCACCAATTTCTCCCTTCAAAAGAGGCAGAAATGGTAGCTGAAAAGCAACGACCCACCTGCTCCGTTGGGATGCCACGTCGCAAGGCAAAGTGTATGCAAATTAGGGTCACGTGTTTCAAAGGTGGGATGCATTCGTTATGTGGGTTTTACAATATGCCTGGCAAAAGAATCGAGTTTAAGTGTTTTAATTACAAGAAAATATTCTTTTAGAAATTTATTATCTGGCACTAAGTGGTTATGTACAGGTGGTGTATGTGTATGGATTACAAACGTTTTAAGATTAATTCGTGCCCTAGTGTATTTTTCTCAAAACAAGATTTGGACCTTGTCCAAGTCGGGGGTGTGGCCTGTTGCATATTTGTCTAGCGACTTGCCTGTTGCGGAAATAGCTAAGGGGAAAGCCTCAAACCAAAGTGGGTGGCCCTAACGAAGTTCGTAAATAAGGGTCGATGTGAATGAATTTGCTTATACCAATCTTTCGCGTGTTAGTCCCTGATGGAACCTCTTTACCACTCCTCGAGACTGCCATTCTCTGAGGGATGCCTTTCAATGAATACCTTGTAACAGATATCCACCACACGGTTTTAAGGCCAAAGCAATCCCTCTGGGTATCTAAATTACCTAAAATGGGTTAGGTTAGGTTTAAACTAACTTAAGAAAGACTTAAAGACTAGAAGTGGTGCTTAACTTATCATAGTTACCATAGGCAAGAATTTGATTCGACATTTAATTTGAAATTTGATATATGGGATGCCATACGTTCCTTAAGTTTTTGAAGGGATTGTCCTACATATGTAGCAGTAGAGGTTGGCTCTGTACTGGGTTGCGTGTGGAAAACATTTCGTCTGATTTGTTATTGTTTTTATTTTCATGGTTCATGGTCAGCTGCTTAATATTTTGGTGGCTATTTGAAACAAGTTGGATGTTATTGATGTTAAGCTTCTTCTTAAGGACTTATTACTACATTACTTTTGTAGTAGGCATCAACATGGGAGTTGTAATGCAGGGTGCGAGTGGACTGTATACTTTTTCTGAAGTGCGTGAATTCGATTAGGCTATTATCATTGATAATGACATTTACATCTAAAAATAGGATGGCATTGTTTTTAGAGGACTCCATAGTGTAAGTGAGTGATTTAGTGATGCTGTTGAGAAAATCGAGGATTAATAACTTAAGTTGTGTTGGTAGAAGTGCTAAACTATCGTCAAACTATGTTGGGGGTAGTCTTCACACTCGTAATTATCCTGAGAGGCAAACCGGGCTTGTGGGTCTTTCTCTGGGGAAAAATATAAGGGGGTTGGTGGTCGACTTTCAAATATTTTTTAACACGAGCGTTGTATTTGCTCAGTGGGTTGAAAGGGAGCTTTTTGTAAACAAACATCCCAGTTTTATCATACCCCATGAGCAGGGCTTCTACTTTAATGCATGCACCAGCCCTTCCTCGCCAACCATTCTCCGAGAACCAGGTGCATGACCTCTTGGGCTCTGTCCTTCATGCCTACTGCACTCAGTGCAGGTTGCCCTGTCCTATCGCTTTGCCTTTAGTGTTTAAACCTAGCACCCTATCTAGGGTAAGGCCCTCTTCTACAACACCAGACCCTTCAACTCTGTTTTCTCTCTTTTACCGGCACTCACAGGACATCATTTGGGCGCCTTCATTCGCCCAATAGGCTCCTACGCCACCTTGCAGCATCCTGGCTGCTACTCAGTCTTCACCGGCCACATCAAGAGGTTTTCTTCGGCTTAGGCCTTTCATCGCTTGTTGCAACAACTCTCGGGCTTCTACAACGGTCGTCCAGTGCTTTCCAAACTCTGCACCTTCATTCTGTTCAACAGTTGTACTTCAATCAGTCACCACCTGCGACAATGCTCGTCAGCCTTCTCATTCTTCCATCTCCAGTGCTGACACCCCTAGAGGAACCTTGCCTTATGCTTCCGTCAGATTAGACCCTTCATTGACGACTTCGTATTGTCTGTTGTCCTCTCGCATTTACTTGATCTCCCCTCTTCCCCACTCTTCTGATATGGTACGATCTGACTGTTTTCTCTCCCCGTCTCACGGTTGCTCCAACTTCATCTGTAGATAATCCTGTGTGTTCTGGGAACACCATTATTGCTTCAAGCGAATAACATGAACCGCCTGGCTGCAACTAGTGCCTATTTTTCTACATTGTAACACCATGGTGCTTAGAGATGCTCAAGGACCTGGGAAGACTCCTTGATTTTCTTACTTTTATCGTTTCTCATATCCAAAAAAAAGAACACAGCATTCTTTGCAACACAGCACTTTCATGGCTGCAATGACAGCATCATTACAAGACAGTCGATTTTCATCCTCTCGAACCTGATACCCAACGACTGTCTGGAACATGCAGATATCTTCAAAGTTTGTCGTTTTTTCCCCTTCCTCACCAACCCATCTTGGATTTACGAAGCCTGATCTGCGAGGTTCTCACCAAAATTTGATCCTCCCTGTTTCCGTCACCCCAGCCTTCAACATCGGTCTTGCATTTCACTGTCCGTCTATCACTGTCTTTACTTTGCTTTCCGCCGAAACAATCCTAGGACTCTTTCTTTTGCCTATCGTCTACAATTGCCTGTCTTCGTTCGTTTTTCGTATACTGTTCTCTGTCGCATGCTGTCGCCTCGCCTCCACGTCCAGCATAAAATGGGGAAAGGACGAAATTATTATCTCTTCATTACATGTATCCCAACGATCCGCTGTACATACAGGGTTTTGGCGGGAAAACCGCTGCTACACCATACTAGTTTGTCGCTCCTGCCTTCGCTTGCATACGATGTGGATTTGTTTTTGCTGTAATTCGGATTCAAAGATCCACATGGCTATACATGGCTTTATGTAAAAAGCTCCCTTTCAACCCCCTGAGCAAATACAAGGCTCTTTTAAAAAAATTCCTTAAAGTGCTAGTTACCAAAGAAAGAATTACACCGGAATTTTTAGAAAAATATTTGAAAGTCGACCACCACCCCCTTGTATTTTTACCCAGATAAAACCCACAAGCCCAGTTTTCCTCTAAGGATAATTACGAGCGGGAAGACTACCCCCAACATTGAGCTTGTGTGCATCTTTAAACCCATTCTAGAAGAACTCACTGAGGGGCGCCATACTAACCCCAATGCACTCAAAATTGTTCACGACCTGGAAGGATATCAAGTGCCTCCAGAATTTGAATTTGTTTCCTTTGATGTCGAAAAAATGTTTCCATCATTGGTCGAAGAGCTAATCATTACAGAAGTCTGTCAAAAATTAACAAACGACCCCCCCCCCTCGCTCCTGAAGATTGGGTGGGATAATGATACTTTCATCAGTGCAGTAAAAGTCATTTTTGAAACCACCTTCTTTGAGTATGGAGGCAAATATTACCAACTCATCAATGCCTACTGATGGGAAGGTCACTTTCAACTTTCTATTGTGATAAAGTCCTGAATGCAGTCGACAATAAATTGGTTGAAAAATTTCCACAAATTAAATATTACAAGTGATACATCGAGATAGTTTAGCACTTCTACCAACACAACCTAAGTTATTAATCCTCTATTTTCTCAACAGCATCACTTAATCACTCAATTACACTATGGAGTCCTCTAAAAACAATGCTATCCCATTTTTAGATGTAAATGTCATTATTACGGCAATAGCCTAATCGAATTCACGCACTTCAGAAAAAGTATGCAGTCGACTCGCACCCTGCATTACAACTCCTATGTTGATGCCCACTACAAAAGTAATGTAGTAATAAATGAAGTTAAACGTGTTGTCTCACACACCTGTAATGCTGACTTATTGCAGCATGAATTTCAATATATCTTGCAAAAGTATGTTGAGAATGGGTTCCCACTCGGGTACGTTAACAAATTAATTTCAAAAGCTATGACCCCCAAAACGCCCCCTCCTCCCCCTACGAGTTTCATTGCTCTGCCTTACCTCAAAGGTATCTCTGAAGTCATTAAGAAGAAGCTTAACATCAATACATCTGACTTGTTTCAAACAGCTACCAAAATATTAAGCAGCTGACCATGCACCATGAAAATAAAAACAATAACAAATCAGACGACAGGTTTTCCACACGCAATACTGTTTATCGAATTCCCTGTACGGAGCCAACCTGTACTGCTACATATGTAGGACAATCCCTTCAAAAACTTAAGGAACGTATGGCATCCCATAAATCAAACTTCAAATTAAAAGTCGAATCAAATTCATTAGTGCAACACTGCCTTTCAACAGGTAAGTCGCCAGACAAATAGGCAACAGGCCACACCCCCGACTTGGACAAGGTCCAAATCTTGTTTCGAGAAAAATACACTAGAGCACGAATTAATCTTGAAACGCTTGTCATCCATACACATACACCACCTGTACATAACCACTTAGTGCCAGATAATAAATTTCTAAAATAATATTTTCCTGTAATTAAAACACTTAAACTCGACTCTTTTGCCAGGCATATCGTAAAACCCACATAATGAATGCATCGCACCTTTGAAACACGTGACCCCGATTTGCATACACCTTGCCTTGCAATGTTGCATCCCAACGGAGCAGGTGGGTCGTTGCTTTTCGGCTGCCATTTCTGCCTCTTTTGAGGGGAGAAATTGGTGGTTTTTATCCGTTTTAAATGACTGTTTTATGCTTTTAATGTAGGATGACTTAGTGACTTTTGCCATGCTGTAATTTTATTTCTAACCTGAAGACGAAAATTGATAATTTTTGAAATGTTGTTTGTATTTTTATGTAGCACTGCTTGGTTTCCCTTCACATAATCTGTTACCGTGCGTTTTACTCCATTTCCTATGATGCTACGGCATTGGCTCATATTAAAAATGTGTACGATTACCACCATCTGGGTTACAAGCCCTACCATCCTGCCACCGGTACCTTGATTCTAAGTACAAATGTTGATTCCTACAAGGGAATTAATGGTTCAACCCTCCTGAATATCACACTCTTCCTGCCGATGCCTAACTGGAGTTTCATATCGCTACCTCAGCCTCGTAGATCCCATCCAGATCCAGGTCCCCTTGCAGCAGTACCAGGTGCTGAGGCATACGGTAATCCGGCTCCCTATATTATACCAAATGGACTTTGCACAGTCAACCCCACTGAGTCTAGCTTGACTATGCCCAGTCATCATTTTACACCTGCAAGGAGATCCGGCACACTCCCCAGTAATTCGCAGAATGTCCTGATTGGAATAGAGGCAGCAACACAGTGGTTCTCAAGACGGATTTGGGATTTTATCGGATGAAGATGGTAACTTTAGGCTCATGTCCCATATAATTATTTGATTTTAACCCCGAGAAATTTCCGTGAGGAGTGATATATCTTGTCAAAGTGCTTTTCTTATGTGTTCCATGAGACAATTCTATACTCGTGTATTAATATTACCCAATGATGTTACTTTGTGTACTAAACCCTGGCTTAAGGGTTTAACCTGATACCCAACGACTGTCTGGAACATGCAGATATCTTCAAAGCTTGTCGTTTTTCCCCTTCCTCACCAACCCATCTTGGATTTACGAAGCCTGATCTGCGAGGTTCTCACCAAACTTTGATCCTCCCTGTTTCCGTCACCCCAGCTTTTGACATCGGCCTTGCATTTCCCTGTCCATCGATCACTGTCTTTCCTTGGCTTCCCTCCGAAACAATCCAATGACACTTTCTTTTGCTTATCGTCTACCATTGCCTGTCGTCGTTCCTTTTTTGTATACTGTTCTCTGTCGCATGCCGTCGCCTCGCCTCCACGTCCAGCATAAAATGGGGAGAGGACGAAAGGGTAATTATCTCATCCCTGGCTCTGTACCAGCAACCCCTAGATAAAGCTTTAGGTTCACAGTTCAATCGGCTCTGTCCACATGCTCCAGGCCGTTATTTCCAACTCTATGACACTCAGTTCCATTGCCCTATATGTTAACAGGGAGTCTTGCTAGGTCGTTTACTACCACAGCCATTTTCCGACAGCTCTCTTTATCACATGCATCCCCATGATCCGCTGTACATACAGGGTTTTGGTGGGAACATCGCTGCTATCGCATACGAGTTTGTCGCTCCCGCCTTCGTTCGCATTCAATGTGAATTTGTTTTTGCTACTAATTCAAATTCAAAGATCGACATGGCTATACATCGCAAGGAGTTACCCACCTCTGGCGGTTTGCCACACAGTGTTTCTTTGACTACTTCTTTTCCCACTGGACTGCTTAAAGATCCTAAAAGTGTTTATCCCACCATTGATCCATACCATGTTTGCAGGAAGCATCGTACTTGTAGCTATTTTGCCAATCCATGTGCTATTTTTTACCATCGGCCGCCCAAAGTGGGACAAGAATGTTGTGATGCAAAATAGGTTCAAGGCTCGCGCTGAATAATGTGAGCACCAAAAGCAAAACGAACTTTTCCTGACTTCTGGTACACCTTAAGTGGTTTCAAGTGCATCGCAGTCTGGGTCACGGTCCAGCTTATCTTTCTACAAAAGTATAATGCCTCGTTCACTGCAGTCGGTATCACTTTTGCTTTCTCGCAAACGTCAGTCGCACTCCGCCTCTCAGTTGGCTTCTTTTGTGCAACAAGTGACAGCATCGTCTCCAGAACAACAAACCTAGAAGGGGACTTCGTATTAAGAGTTCGACCCATCACCCAATGCAAAGTTCTTACCATCTGGTCACATGCCTGTCTCCATGCCCATCCCTTTGTCTGCCACGACAGCGGGCGTTCCATAGTCTCTTGCTTTAGCGCAACTGTCACTCCTCCATCGCTGCCAGCTACTTCGACCCTAGAAGACCTAGCCTCTGCTTACCCGGGCGGCTGTGTCATGTACCCCTCAGTCCTATCCACTCTCCTCAACTGTTCCGGGACTCTTGAAGTGGCTTAGCCGTGGTTTCTGCCTTTCAATCGATGAACTATACGACTCAGCAAGAACGCCAGTCCTGTAGCAGATTTCATTCAGGACTTTGCTTACCCAGTCTGATATTACGCAGTCATGATGCCAACATTGCCCATGCTGAGGAATCATCTTCAGCAACAAGCTTTCCAGCATCGCTTTCAGC